>JALKBU010000433.1:0-40657 GCA_023091735.1 Trichomonas tenax
TTTAATCATATTTAACACTCAGTTGAATATTCATTCAATAGCACCTTTCGATTTTAGATATTGAACAATTTCGAGAGAATTCATTTCAATTGCAAATGATAATAGGGATTTATATCATAATGATGATGAAATGTGAATGATTGATATAATACCATAATGATGATAAAATATGAATGATTGATATAATACCATAATGATGATAGGATGTCAATGATTGATTAATTTCATATTAACATCAGCTCCATGTTCAACTAGATATTGAACAATTTCAAGTGATTTCATTTCGATTGCAATTGATAATGGGGATCTATATCATAATGATGATGAAATGTGAATGATTGATATAATACCATAATGATGATAAAATGTGAGTGATCGATTCCATATCATAATGATGATAAAATGTGAATGATTGATGTCAGATCATAATGATGATAGGATGTCAATGATTGATCCAATATCATAATGATGATAAAATGTGAATCATTGATATAATATCATAATGATGATAAAATGTGAATCATTGATTCTATATCATAATGGAGGACAAATGAGTTTGATAGATTTGAGTTATAGGTGAGCAAACTCGAATTCTAATTCAATATTTTTCTCATTTCCAAAAAGAAATAAAAAGGCTTCGAAGTTTCCAAAATAAAAGCTCTTCGCAGCATTCATCCTTCCGATTGATCCTTTTTGTTCCAGGAGCCAATTGAAAATGTCATTATGGTGATAAGTAATTGCGGCGTCTAAATCTTCGTCCGATATTGTATGGCCATCGTTATATAAAGACATGACAATGCTTTTCTTACCTCCTTTAACGGCATAAACAAATGTTTTATCTGTGATAGTGCTTCCCATCAATTTGAGATATTCAAAACATTTTTCTGATCCATATTTACATGCTACATCAATCAATGATAATCCATTATGTTTTTGATGAACATCAAAGGTTTCTTTCTTTGCCTCAGATTGGAGATCTTCAAGTTTGTCCCATGCAACTGAATGGAAAACGGTTCCAGGTGGAGAAATGTTAATGATATCAGATGTACTTGCACTGCTATATGTTGCAAATTCGAAACCTAAACTATTGAGCACAATCTTGAGGTCTTCATTTCGAGGTGTATAATAAAAGTTCTGATGTTCATGAACCATTTTGAAAAAACTTGAAAGTTCAAAAATGAATTTTGGACGTATAATTGAAGAACAGTCTATGATAAACCCAATGAATGTAAGATTAATGGTAGTTTCTTTCTGTTTATCACACATTTCGGAGAAGATTTGCTGAATTTGCTCCTTTCCCAGTTGATTTTGTGTTAGAGACCGCATCACATCAATGGGGAATCTAAAGCACTCTGGGATTTCTACATCCCCAACTGTTTTGAACAGTAAGTCAGTGAAAGAAGTCATTGTTAAGAGACCTGTCACTTTTGCGCAATCTTTTGTTTTTGATATGCTTGAGATGATGGAGAAAACTCCAATTATAGGAAATACGATTATTTTCAATTCAAAATTAATTGTTTTAGAAATGAAAATAATCATATGATCCTATAATAGCAGTTTTTCAACATTTCTTCGGGCGCTACAGCACCCGTAAACGTTCAAAAACTACCAATATAGACAGAGTTTGTATTCTTTATGAACTTCACTGAGCTTCTAAAAACATCAGATACAGAGATTCCAGCAGCATTTGTTAAGGGTCCGCTCCGGCCAAATAAGGATCTATCGTCGCGATATATAAATTTATTTTTGCTTTAGAAGCAAACTCATGTTTAATACGCAAATATTTATCATAATCTCGAATTTTTTGAAGAATTCCTGAGATCATTTTGAAATGTGGTAAGCTAATGAATATGAAGAAAAACCTTAACTAAGGAAAGATTAGAATGTATATGGAGATATCATATGCAAAATTACACGTGTCTTTATCGATTTAGATATTGCACAAAATATTAATATATATTCTGTGAAAAACGATTATACATATCGTCCTATCAAAAATTGAGAGCATTTTTGGCCGCAGAGTGGACCCTTAAACACTTCCTGCTTGAGAAACGAATATTTGACGGTTTTTTTTTCAAAATTGGATCCTATTTGCGCTTTTAACAAAATATACATATTCCTTGATGCTGAATCATGCAGTATAAGTTGCATGAAAAAGCTAATTCCGATCTTATTTCCCAGGAATTTGAAAAATTACGAATTACATTTACAATTGTACAAGATTTGTAAACAGTCTAAACATAGTCCTTTAAGTCCTACTGAGCAGTTTTTCGATCATATCAATAGTGTGGAGAAAAATGCATTTGAAAAATATGCAGGTTCTGAGTTTGAACCATTAATTAAAGGTGACAATATAATCTTAGACACTCTCAAATTTTGAATGATGTGCTGCGGTTTTTGATATACCATTCAAAAAATTTGAAATGCAAAATAATAAGAAATATGCAACCTTTGGATATAGTCAATTTGTTTGGCACGAGAGGAAAATTTGCGTATTGAGTAAAAAGATAACGTATTTTGCATATAACCCCCGCATGCTTAATTTTTACGCCAAAAACTCACAACAAACACAAAAAAAAATGAATTTTAAAATAGACATACTTTTTTGAAAAGCGTAATGTGAGCAAATCTCCACAAATCCAATATTGAGGGAGCCTATGCATAAACAATTTAAAAAATTATTTTTATTTTCTGCTCAATAGAAAGTTTTTAAAGAATTTGATTAATATCACATCAATAGCTTAGGGCATAGCCTACCTATATCCACACAGTATCTCGAACGTCGAAGCTTCAATCGTCGAATAAACGCATTTTTTGTAAAATTTGTAAACCATTCAAACATAGCCCCTTAAAACTTTTCGCGATAAATTGTCATGTAATTTGGAAAATTTGACAACATAAACGATTATTGGCAAAATATTGATTTGTTGTTTTTAGATATTATTACATTACAAAAAGTGAAATACAGTATTAGCTTATCCCAAATCAACAATAAAATCCAAAAAATGAAGAAAAAAATTTGACAAAACCGCAGTCGGTGATGTCGCATTCAAGCGGGCGTGCAAACTCGTTCTCGTCCCAATCATTCGACGACTGGCGCGATATCAACTTTGACATCGTTCAGCACCTTGATTTTTTTCAGCAGCCAAAATCATCAAATGCGATGATGCTCAAACAATTTCAAATGAAAAAAGCGGCGATGCACCATCGCGCCCTGGAATCACTCAAAGACTTCAACATAAAAGTCTCAGCGCTGGAAGACGCAGTGCAAAAAAATAAAACAGAAACCGAAATGAATCAGCCACCAATACAAGTAACAGCATTATTCGATAATAACGAAGATATTTTGAACGTACGAAAGACTCTCTTCCTCAAAGTGTACCAATGGAAGAATAAAATTAAACAGATAAAGAAAGAAATATTATTTTATGCAACAAAAAAGGCGCAAATTCAGAGGCTGTCATCGTTTCTTGTAGGAAAATCAATACCATCACTTCTCGCGATAAAAATAAGAGATTCTTTTTACGATCTAACGCAAGAAGAAAATAAATACCAGAAAAGAGCTCCTTACATTCAAGCGAAGATAGCTTCTCTCAAATACAACATATCCAAAATTCCATATCCGCTGTGGGTTTCTAACTTCGACGATTTCTTTACGAAGCTCGTTCAAGAAGCGTCGCAAATTATTGACCCAGAGCTATTCTACTTTGGTTTTCTACCAAACGAGATAAGCTTCACCCGGAGTTTGTTCTCAACAACCTCAAAAAACGGGCGAGCAATAGATTATTTTATCGCAAGATGCGCAGAAAAGTCATTCACGGACTTTCCAGATAAAATTATTGACTTTTGTGCAGCTCTAGTTCCAGCACGGTCGTGTTCGACACCAAAAGATCAGTCAATTTCATTATTGTTATATTTCAGAGCCATAATGGACCGCGTGTACGAAACAAATCACCAAATGTTCGCCGCAAGCGAATTGATGCAGCACTATCCTCAGATTTTCAAAATGCAAATGTTGGGAATGACCGTTCCTCGTGGAATGTCGCCGCCCGGAGAACCAACAGAACTTGCTAGAGACTGCTTCGCACGAAGCCCTCTGTTCAAGAAGGCATCAGAAACATTCCTTTTGGCATACTTCACTGTTAATCCGATCGATGGACTTTATTACATACACATGACGATGTCTGACATCCACAATGCTGCTATTTCTACGCTTGTTGGGCGCGAGCCCACTACTGACGAGCTGAAACAGATCCTTGGTTTCGATGACCTGTTCAGCTTGTTCTACGGAGTGCTTTTGGCATCCGATTGTCCAGATCCTTTCCAAATACATAGTATGATGAAGACATTTGCACCGAGGTCATGTCTATCACCAATGTTCGAGTACGCAAACGCTAATCTTGAAGCTTTAGTGTTACACTGCGGAAAATTATGTGTCTGAATTTCTTTATATATATTTAAATATATTTTATGATACTAATAAAAATGTGCGAAATTATCTCTCCATAAATTTCATCATTATTCAATTTCACAATAATGATTTACAAAAAGAAAAGTCTGATTTACACATTAACATCAATAAAATATATATAGAAAATAAACCTCCTATGGTCTCACATCTTTGAGTTCCGCATTTGGATTGTCTGGTTCGACATCCTTAGAAACTTCTTCAATCGACTCGCCAGCGATGACTTCAAGATTCTGCAATCTCTGCTGGATTTGCTCGATTGGCAAGAAGACGTACTTCCTCTTGGAATATCCTTCAAGCTCCTTCATGAACATGAAAAGCTTCCTGCACTTCATGATATTGACAAGACCATTGATAACGGGCTCGACGTTGTCTGAAACTTTGAACAAGAATGAAAGAAGAACAGGAAGGTGTGGCAATGATGGCTGTTGGCTTTCAAGAGCCTCCTTGTGAAGCTCGAGAATGTTCTTGAAAGCAGCTGCTGGAGCACCGAGATCAAGAAGGAGATCCAAGAACTGCTGATCAGCTGGTGCAAGCATCTTCTTGTGTCTCTTCAGTCTGTTAAGTGCAAATGTTTCGAAACCACCTTCGAGAGCAAAAAGTGTGAAGTAGTTCTTCATTTCCTTAAGCTCACGCATTGTGTCGATGATATGTTTCATCTTCTGAAGACGTCCGTGGAGTGATGGCTCAGTAAGAATGGCTGTTGGAACCCAGTTACTGAGTATATTATATTGATTTGTGAGAGCAACAATGTTTGGTGATCTGTGCTTCAATCTATCTTTATTCCATGCGCCGTCAACGAGCTCTGTGCGTTGAATCTGATAATACTTCGAGCAGGCGAAGATTGTGAGCTGTCTAGCGAATTCTTTTGGTGGTATATCGAATAATGAGAATTTTCCTGTCCAAAGTTCAGTGCATGTGCCAAGTTCGACGTGAGGAGCTGTAGAATAATCAACAGCAGTATCTGTACGGCGTGGCTTGAAGAGCTGAGAGAGATAACTTGAATAATTCTGGAATTTGGCTTCTGCGAATGCTTTTGCGGCTTCTTTTACTGGTTGTTCAATGAACTCGTTTGCTTCTTGCGACCAATGTGAGAAAAGTTTGAAAGTAAGAGATTTTGATCTTTCGCGAGTTTCTTTCGGTTCATTTAATGCGATTTCGTAACGTTCACGGATCTTTGTGAAGAAAATCTTTGATGTTGTGAATGAGCGATATGTTAAACAAACAGCCTGCATCAAATCACGGAATGTTTCTCTTGTTTCAGAAGTAAGCAACCAAATAAGTTGGTTGAGAGAAGCGCACTCAATGACAGAATTGTCAGCACTGAATTTGATAAACCTTTCATCACCCATAACTTCGTTAGATAATGGCGTCGTATCTTCAGCAACGAATGGAATGCCACCGATTGTTCTTGAGATTTCCTGATCAATAAGCTTCTGAGCATCTTCAGGCTGCAAAGGAGAAGGAAGAGAAAGTTCCCAGAATTTTTCGGCGTTTGAAATTCCGCGCTGAACGATTAAAGTGAGCTGAGAACGAAGTAAATGCGCTGGAATATTGATTGGCTGCGCCCATTCTTCGTGCAGAGATGTTTGTGATTTAATTAAACCAAATGTTCTGAAATGTTGTGAAATCAAGGAAAGAAGTAAATTGTGGCTTGCCAAACGGTTTGCAGGTAAGTATAAACGTGCAAACTCTACAGCTCTCGCAATAGGATCGACTCTATCAATGAAATCTTTCGCATCTCTGTTTTCGTGCAAAAATCTGCTGTACCAGTCCGACCTGTCTTGTCCATCCTCAACGAAATACTTCTCTCGAAGCATATCGAACTCTGAACTGACAGGTAAAACTTCTTTCTTTATTTTTTGCGCTTCATCCTCTTCTTCTGGATAATCTATCGGCACTAGAATAGAAGTACGGTCCGGGGTACTTGAAGTTCGCGCTCTGATGTTGCTGGAGCGCGTGTCTCGTGAAAAAGCATTTGGTAAAGATGTCATTTATGAATGACCCTCGATATTTTTTGTTACCCCTTATTTATTTTTTGCATCTTTTTGTTTTTCATTTCTCCGCATCAAAAGCATAAATCTTAAATTTGTTACCAAAAATATATTTAATTCATATAGTCGAACTTATCCATTATAGGAATATTAAATATTTCGTTTTTCAGCATCTGAATCAAATTTCAATTTCCATGGCTAATATTTTCTTATTTTTTGGATTGGATTCTTGCTTTGTAGATGCGACAGAGCTTTGTAAAAGTCTGGGCTACACGAATAAGAGAATAAAAATGGAAAGATTGATTATATAAAATCAAATGATGAATATTTGTTTTAAAAAGTTGCTAAGTACTCCAAATTAATAGGTAATAATATTGCAAAAAGGGAAGCGATTATGACCTACTTTATTGTATATCAGATATACTCATTATATCATAGTGTGTATGAAACCAAAAATCATATTTTCTAAATTTGTCAAACACCATCAATAATGAAGCTTAATTCTCTTGATTTATTTTAAAAAAATCACATAACTACACTTAGCTAAGTTATGTATTTTATATGTGAAATTGTGAAAACTGTTGAGTTAAGATTGCATCAAAATAAAACAACAAAATATATAACTATAGTTAGCGTTTCTTTGAGAAGAAAGTTTTGACAGAATCGACAACATCCTGCCAATTGTCAATATCTGCGTAATTTCTTTGTATCCAGCCAGGCAACAAAGCTTTGTGTGTATCATATCGTTCATCGAAGAGAATAGCCACAGCATAGTCTTTAATGTTTCTAAAACTTCTTCCGATTGCTTGGTTAACAATTCTCATGCATGTGTTTTCGATGAATTCCCTTCCTGTGCACGAGGCGATGCCATCACTCTGCATCTGATCAAAGAACTTCATTCTCTCTGCAATCTGTATATCATTAGGATTAGCAAAAGGCATTCCTACGCAGACAGCACATCTACAGTAATCATTTGCAAAGTTGATACCTTCACTAAGTTTACCATTCATAACAGCAAAGAGAACAGATCCTGTAAAGTCATCTCTTTGATTATCGATATAACTCTTGAATGAACGCATAAGTTTATCTAAATCATTAGGATTCTGTGACTCTTTGAGCATGAATTTATGATTTTCGATCTTATCTTTGTATCCATTTTCTTCGATATATTTATAAGCTTTGTTGAGGAGATCAAAGCTAGTGAAGAAATAGATAATGCCACCTGGAACAATCTTAGATAACTGAACGCATGATTCTCCAATTTCATCGTATATTGACATATCTTTCCTTGTTTCGTAAGTGAATCTTAAACGTCTATTTGCTGGTCCTTTGTGCACACACATTGTTAGTGAGCTTTCAGCTGGTATCACGTGTCCGTTAACATGAGTGAATAGCCTGTCCTCTGGTATTGCGCGGTTGTCAATTAATTGTACTGTTAGATCAGAGAATGGCTGAAGAGTTCCTCCGACTAAAACTACTGATTTTGCCTTCTTTGCAACTTCCGCAAAAACTAATGAAGGATTCAACAGCATATATGAGATTGAGTTCTCAGTGATGATAACACGTCCATACCTATCAGGATTTCCCATTGCTTCAACAAACTGCAAAAGCTTTCTGAAAGCTGTTGTTGACGCAAGTCTATCTTTGTCTTCTTTCTTGCCGCATATCCTGAAAACCAATGATTTTTCTTGCACAAAGTCAATGAGTGTGAATGGATTGACATTTCTGAGGCCAGCGAGTTCCTGGAAATCATTCATCTCCATAACATTGTCAGCTTGCTTTTTTGCAACTTTCTGCATTACTGACATAATTCCAGTTGCAATTCTATTTAATATTGACATATTCATCATTAGTTCCTTCTTCGTTTGGACTTGCGGTGTTTCTTCAACATGCTTCTTCTCATCATTAGCTATTGTATCTTCACTCAGTGGTCCCTTGAGCTTATTAATCTTTATTTGATACTCTTTGAGTCCATTCACAACACCAGTTATATCTTCTTCTTTCGATATTGTTATCGAATACATTGAGTTCAATGCATCAACGAGATTGTGGCCTTCATCAATGACGATGTATGCATTGGAAAGGTCAATGTTGAGTGATTCGAGTGTTTGTGGCTGGAAGAGAGTCTGATATGGCATCAAAATAACATCGCAGAATTTTAGAGATGATCTTGATGCAAAATAAGGGCAAAAGATTCCTGCTCGTCCATATGACATCAAGTCTTCTATATCGTGAGGCTCGTTTGATATTTTCTTTACTATGTCAGCCTTCCTGTCCTTGAACTGAACATAATAATCACACGATTTTTTGCAAACATTGTTAAGTTCGGCAGCTGACAGATTTGCATACTTTTCGTTGATGCAAAGGAATCTACGCGATGCTAACGATACGCATCTCGTTCTTCGTGGTACATTTGTAAATTTGAGCAAATTTGGTCTCTTTAATTCGTTAATTAGCTCCTTTATCTGGCTGTGTGTGCGTGTGCATACAATAAGCTTGCTTCTTTTTGGCTTGTTACCGTAAATAATATCGAGTGTATCATCATGATCAGCTCCATAAGCCGTAGAATCAGTAAAATCTTTGTTTTTATCCTGTATGAATGCTATTGATGATGTCAAAACTGACATAGATTTACCAGTTCCTGTTGGACTTTCGAAAAATCCGATTTTGTTTTGAGAAAATACCTTTATCATGTCCTCACCGAACTGCACCTGTATGTCGTAAGGCTTTATCGTTCCAAATTTCAGTTTAGCGTTCTTAATTAGCTCTGATAAAGACATTTTACCAAATGAAAAAGTGCACGTTTAAAAATTTGTAAAATGCTCTGTGATTGATACTGAAGGGATTTAAGTGTGTGGAAAAGCAATGCTCGAGTAATATAGCTCTATACAAATAGTGGTTTAGTTTTTTAATTTAAACTATCTTAATTTCTTGTCTCTTGACTGGAACTTCGATAGTCAGTTCTTCTGTCTCCGGTTTCCATTTGGCCGAGACCTCCTTCTTCTCATCTGGTATCTTATCAAGCTTCATTGTAAGGTGATACTTCGGGCAACGAAGATCTAAGAAACCGTTCAATACATTGAGATCGATATCATCGGGTTTCGTTCCATCTAGGGCGACTTTAATGACAATTGCATCGATATTTGTGTTTGAAGGATCATTCATATTGAGGCCAAGATAAACATCTTCAGTACCAATGCATTGTTTGTAGTGAACGTGGTACTTCGGTTCCGGTCTTTCATCAGAAAGGTCCTTATAGAAACCAACAGGTGTGATTTCGTCATCATCCCAAAAAGTTTCTTTTTCTTTCGCTTCAACAACCTGCTCGAAGTTCTCTTGTGCTTCCTCTTCCTCTTTGTGAGGATTGCAGTCCTCAAACATCTGTTTTAAGGCCAATATATCGACCCCAAAGTTTTCCATAATATGATTTAATAACGTATATGTTATGGGGATTATTAAAAATATGCAGGGGATAATCGATTTCTTCACTTTTTATACAAAACATGATTTATGGCCCAGGGTTAACTTTTAAGAAGTGGGCGTCCTCCCCATGAAAAATTGTAATGGACTCGATTTTTGAAATTTTGTTTAGTAAGCTTTTGTAATTCATTTTTCAATTGCGCTTTAGAACTTGACCATCATAAAAATAGTAATCTCCATCCAAATAAGTCTATGTGTCGTACATAGAGCCATTGACTGCTCTTTGAAATTTGTTAAAATCAATGTTCCGAAAACATCGAAATATTTCAGTTCCAGCGCCCAATTTGGATCAGCTCAGCAATTATGGTGTTTGCCGGTTAATTGTACCTTTATGTTTCTATAATAATTTGATTTTTTGTTTTGAAATATCCCATAATTACCGTTGGCAAGAATATTATGATTCGAATTAGCATTTGTTGCAGATATATTGAACGAAACCGGGTAATTCTTTTGCTGTGGTTATATATGAGTGATATTGATTAAATAATTTTTCAGATTGATCAAATAATAATTATATGGTGTTGTTTTGTCTGTATGCAAATGTGTGCCATCATGTCCAAGCAGGTTATATGGTCCCAAAAATGTCCAACCTTCTAAATATGTAGAAATCTGTGCATCAGCAACATCTTGAACTGTAACACCCGGGATATAATTGCTGTAAATTTTTGTGAAAAATTCCTTCTTTAGTATCAACAGAATATGGCACTTCTAAACGAAATGGCATGCATTTAGTAAAAATGACAAATAAAAAGTGTTTACATGACAGATTCTATACATGACAAATTTAACGATTTATAAATTTTCAATCATTTTTGCATCAATGTATTCTTCTGCAGAGTTACAAAGCATTTTGAATGAAATAGAGAAAGAAGAAAGGTGTGAAGTATATGATTATTGCCGTAGTTACTTATTAAACAAAATTATTCAAAATAGAAAAATTATATTACAAAACTTAAACAATCATATTCATAACTGTAGTCCTAATGATATGGAACAGATAGTCCTTCAAAATCCTAAAATAATAGTCAATAGAACCCAAAATATAAAACAAATCCAAATCCAGGATGCCGCTATTCATGGAATACAAGAATTCAACCAAGAATCAAATCTTCCTTATGTCAAGAAGCAAGAGGAGTTAAAAAAACGATTAAACGATATTTTAGAATTATCTTCAAAATAATAAACAATTTATTCACGAACAAACTTAGGCATAACAAATTTTATCGATGGCGGACTATAATACATCGAATTAAAGTGTGCAAGGATCAAAGATTCTCTATCTTCGACAACATTCTGAATTGAAACTAATATTTTCTCAACAGTGCATTCTAACTTTTTAACTCCGAACAATTGGAACTCTTCGTTCAGAACATCCATCGGTATTTCACATACCTCTAATGCTATAGCAATGGAAGCAAGAGCAACCAATTCTGCACGCTCCATCGCAAGTTCTGAACTTAATAATGAGCAAATTGCTACAAACATTGCGCATTGTGATGCTCTGGCATCGGCCTGGACAACGTTCATGAATAGCTTAAGGAAATTAATCTGTGTTGTGAATGTTAAGTTAAAATTCAATTTTGATAAACTATTCAATTCCAAATTTGTAAGCTCTGTTTCTGTACATACGATATCCTCATTCCCTAGCACTTGCAGATATTTAGCAATTCCTGGATAATGTGAATTCTCCACTTTTGCAGCTAAAGATAAACACGCTATAGCTGTGATAAACGTAGAATCAGTATCTTGAGGTTCGAGAGATAAGATTTTATCGAATATTCTGCAGGCTAAAAACAATGCTCTTGAAGGAACTTTGAGAATTGAACAAGAATGTACAAGCCAATCGATAACGGCCGATCTTATTCTATCATCTATGTCCTTCTGGCATGCTAAAAGTACTTTGGTGTCAAAGACCATCTCTTCTTTTCTCCATTGGCGTAAAATTGTCTTTAAGTATTTTGGAACGCATCTGTAATGGTCAGAAGGGAAAACTTCCCATTCTGCAGGTAATACTCCTATTTGAGATCCGTAGTATTCGTCATTATCTGAAATCTCGTTTCTGCTAAATGTTGGCGATAATTGTGAACAATTTTGTGATCTTTGGGAAAATTGCGATGCATTGCTTTGTGAAAATTGAGGTGCTCCGTCTTTTTCTATGATTGATTGCTGCGAATCTCTAGGCTTGAATGGAATTTTATCACTTTGTGACTCAAAGAAGTGTAATGTGCCTTCACTTTGGGAACAATCGAAGCAAGATACAGTTCCTAACTTGCGTGATTGTGATCCTGAGGTCGGAGTCGCGTTCGGTCGTTGAGCGCATGGAATATCGTCATCGCTGTCTTCTGACTGATCCCAGTTCTCGTTATCGATATTCTCATCATGGAAAACGTACTTTGGTGTCTCTTTCTCCATCGGCGGGAAAGAATGTTTGCTGAAAATTGAAAAAGTCATTTAAAAGAACGTTTAATTTTTCAGATTTGGCCATCACACTTGTTTCAATCAAAAATAACATCACCTGTGCGTCTGGAACGTGGAAATGATATCATCTATCAAAATGAAATTGAATAATTTTATTGTTTCATCAATATCTCAAATTCTTGAAAAGATTTAAACGTTGTCTATGATGTTTGTTGGTGCACCAGCATTCAGACAAGCATAATTTTATACATCCATCTTTAAATTCTATATTTTTCGTTGAAATACAGTGAAAATGTTACAATTTTATTCAATAACTTCTGTTCCTTCTTAATAACCAAATAACTCGAATTCTTCTATAAAGTGACATCCATCAGCTGGAATCGAATGAATTTACATTTCCAAGTGTATGTTTTTTCTCTAGGATTTATATCTATGTTGCGGCGCTTTTCATCAATCATCTCCCATATACTTCCATCGTTTGAGCCTTCCCAAGCTCGTGGGGTTTTCCTAACGGCTTGGAGCATATCCTGATCTGATTGTGTAGCAATTCATTGCAAGTGTTCCTTTCTTGAATTCAAATGTAATAGTGTTATTTTCAATATCTAATATATACCATTGCTCATGTTTGCTATAGTTGAATACAACCTTTGGATGTAGCCTGCAGCAGCTATCGGAATGTATTCCAACCATTCCAGCATCGCATGGATTAACTCCATTTGCAAGTGATCTAAGGAAGTTGAAAACTCCAGCATTGGCATTGCCTTCTTACGGCAAGCTTGCATTCTTGATGTAATCGATGCCGCAGCCCATGTTTTATGCAGAATCGAGAATTTCTTTGATAGTCGATGATGCGAAATGATCTCTCAGGATAGCAAGCGAAGAAACTAACGAGAGTGTCATCAGATTGCTTTTGTTCTCAGTGTATGTTGAATCAATCGTTTCTCAAACATCTTTTTTGGTCCAAGCTTTGGATTCAACTTTTCCATGGATTTCATTGTATATAAATCCAGGCTGTTTTCCATCCTTCAAGAAGCCAGCTATATCTGCTTTGGCAGACATCAAATTACCTTCCTTGATTCAATGTGACGTTATTACTTCTTTGACTTTACTAAAATTTACAAATGACATACTAATCTAAACTCTCAGTGAATTCTCGCCGCTATAGAGATGCCACCTGCCAGATTTACTTCATAATGTACTTCACATCACTTTCCCCTTTCCGAACGTAACGTGCTCTTCTTGATCTTGTTACCACATTATATGTAAAATTTGTGCTATGTTGATTTGATGGTTTAGGAAACTTTTTCTGAAGAAGGAATTTTTTTCGAAGGACATAAGGGACCAATGTAAGCGTTTCCAAATACTCAAAATATTCTATGAGGTATTGATTTTTGTCACATTTTTTAAAACTAAATGTTCAAAATTCTCGAAAAATATTTTTTTGACCAATCATTTTGCTCGAATTATAATACGTATTATATGCAAGGCAACGAGATGGTTCCAACTTATCAAATGATCCCTTCTTTTCTAGTAACCAGCTAAAGATATCATATTGGTAGGACTGGAGTGCTATCAGTAGATCTTGATTAGAAATTGAATGACCATCATTGTATAGAGTCGTCATGATGTTTTTATTTCTACCTCTAATAGCATGGATAAATGTTTCATCAGTAACTCGGCTTCTCATCATTTTGGGTTTGTTAAAACATTTTTCAGATCCATATCTGCAAGCGCAATCAATCAATGAAATTTTAACACAAAAATCATAATCATCGAATTCGGTGCTGGTTCAAGGCAATAAATATCTGGTAAAATTTGATTAGGATCAAAGCCTCTTTTATTCGATTCAACTTGTAATGCTTCAAGATCATCATTTACAACTGAGCGGAAAACAGTACCTTCTGGGGAAATGCTAATGGCATCCATTTCATTATAACATTCATCATATTTACAATCATAACCTAAGTTTTTGGCAGCTACCAGGATTTCTACTCGATAGAATTCGTAATTACTAGTATGTCTCCTTTGTAACTTTATAAAAAGCTTCGTATATGGTAAAATATTCTTAGGCCGTAATGAGCATGCAGAGTCAAGTAGAAACATTAGATAATCATTGTCTATAGTATTGTTATCAAGTTTGTCGCAAATATTTAATTATAAATTTTGAATTTCATCTTCTTCATCCCGAATATCTAATAAACAATGCACTACCTCGATGTATAGAACCAAGAATGCTGGAATTTCTGTTTCAGAAACTGAATTAACCTTGATTTTGGATGTTATAGCTGGTATTTAAAAAACAAATTTTTACACGGCAAATTTCACATTTTACATGACATATGAAAATATTTTTATTTCCACACAGTAGAATATGAACTTCTGAAACTGTAAAGTTCTATCCTCAGCTATAGAATGGACTTATACGCCATACTTCATATTAACCGGTATAATTATTATTAATGTGTTTTTATCAATAAACAGCGAGTTTTCTTAATTGCACTGTTTATCTCTATTCTAAAGAGTCTTGAGAACTAATGCTTTAATAACATGAGAAAAAGAAAATACTAGAAACCAGCAGCCATTATTCATACCAATGTATAAGCCAATGAATAAGAAGCATAACGAATGAACATATTTGAGTAATCACCTTTATGAAATTTGAAGCGAATAAAATACCATTCAAATAAGGCAAATGCTTGAAGAAAGACAAAAGTTGCTTGAAAAGTTGGTGATTATTTATTTCCTAATATTCCCAAAAGCAATGTTTTAATTTAGACCGGAATATTTTCAAAACATTTATAAAGCATGCAATCATAAATCTGTTTCTTATTTGATAGAACTAGCATATGCCTTTGGAATCGTTCTATTTTAGAAAAAATTATTTTAAAATCGATTATATTCGCATGTAATATTGATAAAATCGACTAAATGATTGGAAAATTTATATAGATATATCTGCTCTTTGAAACCAACTAAACGAATTGAGGTATTGAAGAATATTTGTCCTTGAAAATTGGAAAAAAAAATGATCTTCATGAAAATGTCATTTTTTCCAAGAACTTAAAAATGTCAAGTAAAATAAAATTTTGTCATGTAAAAAGCATAAAAGCGATCAAAAACAATTGCACTTTGTTCGTCTTTTTTGTTACGAGCATTGATCAGACAATCATAAATTGTATCTATTTTTAGCATCAAAAAGCCAATTTACACACAGTAAATAAAACACATTAATTTTTTCTCCGACCGATGAAGAAATTGTGAAGAAGTTGGCTGAACGTGTCCTGCTGTTCCTTGTGTGTCTGCGGTTATAATTACAATGGCTAGAAATTGAATGTCTATAAAATTTTTCTCACATTGAAAACATGACCACCGATGGTGTGAAAAATTGAGAAGCCTTTGACAGGAGAGAGATGAATTCATTTTTACGAATGGCTGTTTCATACAAGTCCCTCGGTCTCGTTAACTCAAAGGACATCTTCGCCAAGGCTGTCAATGGTGGCTATGCTATCCCCGGATACAACTTCTCCAACCTTGAGCAGCTCCAGGCTATCATCACTGCCTCTGTCAAGACAGAGTCCCCAGTTATCCTTCAGGTCTCTGCCGGTGCCCGCAAGTACGCTAACCAGACAATGCTCCGCTACATGGCTCAGGGTGCTGCTGAGTTCGCTAAGGAGATCCATCCAGAGCACAAGCTCATCCCAATCGTTCTCCACCTCGACCACGGTGACTCCTTCGAGCTCTGCAAGTCCTGCATCGATCTCGGCTTCTCATCTGTTATGATCGATGGTTCCCACCTTCCATACGATGAGAACGTTGCCCTCACAAAGAAGGTCGTTGAGTACGCTCACTCCCGCCCAGACTACGTTACAGTCGAAGGTGAACTCGGCGTTCTCGCTGGTGTCGAGGATGATGTCAAGGCTGAGAAGCACACATACACGCGCCCAGAGGAAGTTCAGGACTTCGTCTCCAAGACAGGCGTTGACTCCCTCGCTATCGCTATCGGCACATCCCATGGTGCTTACAAGTTCCCACCGGGCACAAAGGCTGAAATCCGCCTCGACATCCTCCACGAGATCGAGAAGAAGCTCCCAGGCTTCCCAATCGTTCTCCACGGCTCATCCTCAATCCCACAGGAGTACGTTGACATGGTCAACAAGTACGGCGGCCACATGCCAGAAGCTGTCGGTATCCCAGAGCACCAGCTCCGTGAGGCTTCCAAGTCTGCTGTCTGCAAGATCAACATCGACTCCGATGGCAGAATGGTAATGACAGGCACAATCCGCCGCCTCTTCGTTGAGCACCCAGAGTGGTTCGACCCGCGCCAGTACCTCGGTGAGGCTCGCACAAAGCTCACAGAGATGTACATGCGCAAGAACAAGGAAGTCCTTGGCTGCGCTGGCCATGCTTTTGATTAAACCTCTTTCCTGTGTTTAAACACAAATAATTCTTTTTTTTTTAACTTTCCTGCTTCATATCTAAACACAAGTTTGCTTATAAACTAATATGCTATTGATGGAAAATCATTTACTTAGATACAAATCAGAATATCACACAATTTCAGTCAAATTCAAAAAAGATTCTCAAATTGAAATGATAATATGGGTATTTATAATTAAAAATTACTACACAAATAGACGCTGTATTTGGCTGTAAAGTATATCAAATAGTTTAAGCTACCATTACATGAATATCATCTAATGAATTTCAATAATGTGTTCATACATAACTAACAGTATGAATAGAATGGAAACAAGAAGTTAATGAAAAATCATAAAGTGATCGTGTTAAAATTTTAATAAAATATCAATATATGATTCAAATTTTTGGTTTATCATCGATTTGGGGATATTTTAATAAGAAAAATCTGAGAACCAAATCGATATCATTTATATTCTATAATCAAATCAGTTCAAAATCGATTTTGTAAAACATTGAAAAGTGACAATGCGGATTTTAAACCTTTTACCTGTTTTATACTTTGTTGTTGCGTTTTCTCTGTCAATGCTGTTTCTCGGCAGTTCCAAAGAGCAGAAGAACGATATTATACAGATAATCACTAAAACTCGCGGAATTTCAAATATGATTAAAGAAGTTTATGCGAATAAAGATGTTATTACAATAAAATTCACCGATTACCTCGATGATGAAACAGTTTTGGATTCGTTTTCATTAAGAACTAAATGGGAATTCGAACCAATTTATTATCCACCAAAAAGTTTCGATATTTTGAGCAATTCAGAAAAAATAGTTACGATAAGATTCTTTCTGCCAGTTGTAGATAGCTATCAAGCAGAATTGATTTGCGAAAACAGAGTTTTTCCTCTTAATTTGACGATTCCTGATTTCACAGAAAATGCATTATCAGACAACTCTCAAATAAAGTGCCATGGACAGTATTTCGGAACAAGATGGTGCGAAGCCAAAAATATTTATTGGGTTGATCACACATTCTTCTTTTATTCACGTGCACAGTTCCATTTCCCCAATCCATTCTTACTTCCTGGTTCCAGAGCACCTCCTTTCGATAAAATTACAGACAGATTTGCAAACGAACCAATCGTCACAAATGTTATATTTGGTGACATTCCTCGCTCAGGAAAAGCAATTGCTGATGGTGTAGCAGTAATATACGGTGTGTTCTACAACTTTTACATGTTGTGGCACATGATTTATGATTTCTTCATTCCTTTATATTCGTTTTTAAATGTCAGGCACAAAATCGGAACTTACGAAACAAGAAGATTATTTGTGCGCTCCGATGGTTTCTGGAGATTCGCGGATCTTGCAAAATGGGTTGCAAGCAATGAGCCTTTGGTTTTAGAGAATCACTATAAGCCAATGTTCTTCCCTTATGCAGTTATTGGATGCGATAAATTAGAAAATGACACAAATCCATTCCGAACTCAGGAACAGCAATCTATTGTTTTCAAGTATAATTTGAATCGTTCAGCAGCTCCGGGATTTAGAGAGGATGTAATTAAATCAAATGAAATCACAGTTATCGAACCGAGTGCACCACTTGTTTTGTTCATTAAGCGCGGCGGTTTAAAGAGAGATATTAAAAACATAGACAGAATCATAGATCTGTCCAGAGATATATGCAAGTTCTGTGATATAAGAGCTGTGGAATTGCAAAACTTGGAGATTCGTGACCAAATTCAGTTAATTGCACCTGCACAAGTCTTGATTGGATTCCACGGTTCTGGTTTGTCTCATGTTGTTTGGATGAAAGAATCTGAAGAAAACAGACCAACACACATGGTTGAAATCTTCCCTTATGGCTACGATTGCAGAGATTGGTATCACACAGCTGCAGATGTTGCTGGTGTTCAATATCACATGTTGATGAACACGAAACCAGTAATGCCGGAAGGTTTGAATATAAACGACCAAAACCACCTCAGAGGATGCTGGAACAAGAATTCTTGCGGAAATACATACTGCCATGATCGACTTAGAGATCAATTCACAGATTTGGAAGAAGATATTTTCGTTGCTGAATTCCAAAATATCACAGACAGCCTCGCTAAGACGAAAGGTTTGAATCAGACATTGTAAGTATAAACAGAGAGATGTTGTTATTGTTTGTAAAAACTTTTATTTGATTTTGAAATTAAAAACGTAAATATATTACTAATATCTATAATATAAGAATAACATCATCAAAGTCTATATTACGTTGATGCTTGTTAAACGAAAAGTCGATAAATAAAAATAACAAACAAAATTTATTGTAATAAACAGAACAAACAACTATGTAATAACTTATTGTACTTCTTCTATATTTGATGGCATTGTTACAACCTCTTCTCCATCAACTTTTATCGATTCATCAATTTCAACAGCTTCTTGTGGCCTTTTTGGTGGGAAATAATCCTTTTCTAGCTGGAATAGTTGCTGTGGCTGAACAGGCCCAAGTTTTTGTTCTTCAGTCAACGGAATTCCAGAACTTCTCGTTAATCTTTCTTCATCATATTGCTCATTAAGTCCAGTCAACTGGTCCAAAACAAGTTTTATATCCGGTATGTTTGTTTCGTCATCGGCATAATATCTTTCAAAGTCATCCCAATTACGAAGCATTTATGTCAAAATTTTTAAATTTACACGTCGAAAATTTTATTTACATGACATATTTTCGAAGCTTATCAAGCAAATGTTTACTATAATATAATAGCTATGTGGATAAAACCTTTTCTCAGCTATGGGTCCAAGATTTTTCCTTTATAAAACACCGAATAGAATGCTATTTGGTTTTGATTTGCAGGATGTCAAATGAAAAATAGACAGATTTGTCCCGCATTTTTTGAAAAGATACTATGCACCAATGGGATCGTTAAGATATGTTTTTCGAAAAATAATGATCACCAAATCTCTCAAAATTACATGAAGAAGCTAAAGACTTTCAAAGAAGATTTTTTTTGAACGTTCTATTTTTATTTTTCAAAAATCATCTTTAATACCATAATAAAAATAAAAATAAATAATGGACTGAAAACCATAATATGAATATAGCATATTTCATTTAATAATTATCCATTTTATTAAAATATTGCTCACTTTTAAAAATATTAAAATATCCTTTCTATAACAGAAGTACTCGTTTCACATGAGCACAAGGTATATCAAATTATGTCATGAAAGAGAAGGCTTTAATATAATAAAAATTTCATAGTCCTTTATGCTTAGCATAGCGGTTTATTCAGTAAATTCAGCTAAACGTGCAATGGGGATTGGAGACAAGCATATGCTTGAGCTTTAATTCGCAATGCTAGAACTTGTCTCAAGGGAGCTCTGTAAAATGGGCGATGGTTTGATAATAAAATCATCATGATTGTCATGAGTATATTGATTGCAAGTAATGAATGAGATTTGAAGAAAATTAGGCTTATGTAGAAAAAGATAATATTTTCATTTTATATTGGTATATATTTCTGCATGAAATTGAACTTGTCACGCTTATTGAATCATTGAGATTTTCGTCTCTGGCCGGAATTTCGATGGCAAGATTAAATCAAAAAATATGTTTCAGAAATGAAAGTTTCTTGGTCTTTCTCTGCATTGATCTAATTCTCTGAGACCTTGGATCATGTTTGATTAGGGCAGAAATCAACTGTACAACCTCGATCGAGTTTTCACCAAAATATTTGACAAAATTGCCATGTAAATATCACAAAATATTTATTTCTTGTCAAAATGACACGTAAATTCTGCAACTTGACTTAAAATTTAAATAGTCATACAAAAGTTATATCTATCGACAAAGTTTCAGCAATAAAAGTGATGTTGAAAATGACCGTTTATTAATAATGTCGTCGAAGGATGCTGAGGAGATTCTCGATATCCTGAGCGAGTTTGGGATCAACACATTGGAAGAGGAGGTTTTCCATGCGATGAAAAGGGGAGATTTGATAGAATTCACTCAATCTATATCCGATTTGCCACAAATCACAACAAATAACGTCTCAAGAATCAAGCAAATTACAAAAATTCTTCGCCATTGGTGCACAAAACATAACCAGTCCGACCTTTGGGCGTCTTTGAGAGAAATTGACGTTCGTCCTGATAGAATTGAATTGTTATCTTTTTATTTATTACAAAGCGGTGAGGATTTCATAGCAGAAGGCACTCAAATGTATATGATACTGCTTTCTATGGAACCAGCACTTTCCATTTGGAATCCAATTTTATTCAGTCCATTTCTCGGCATTTTGGCGCAAGCGGCACAGATACTAGAGGAAGGCGGAGCCTTAACAAACGAAACTGAAAGAAAATTACACCTCACAGTCGAAGTATTTCCAATGGTTTTGCAGTGTTTCTCTGCTTCTTTTGTTAACATGATTGGTGATGATGTTTACATGGCTTTGGCTGAAGTAACAATCAAACTCGCATCCGGATATAGACCGGAGTATGAGCAGTACAACAACCAGCTTCAGACAACAAGTTTCACATTATTAACAAAAATGTTTGAAACAAAGACAGATGTTATATTACAGTATGTTGTTCCATGGGTACTGCTTCAGTTTGCTTCAGGTGCAACAACATTAACTGCTCGTTTAGAAAGACTTTCAGAAAAAATCAATCAATTACTCATTAAATCATTCAAAAATACAGATCCATACTACGTAACGTTCATTAAACATCTTATATTGCGTGTCCCTGAACGTGCACATCTTAAAAACAGAGCTGCAGTCTTAGTTTTCGAATTAATCAAAAACTCAGATTGCCAACGCGAACTTATACAGTTTGTTCTCAAAGTATCACAATCCAACAAAGTTTCTTCACGTGTATTCACTTGCACACTGATTGCAATGTGTGCTGTTAGAATTGCCGAATTGTTCGAAAACAGTGACACAAGAGGCGATGTTCTTGTTGAGTTGCTTGTTGTGCTCAAGAAACATTTGATCAACAGAGCACCGAGTGTCAGAGCAACAGCGTTATCAAGCTTTTCTACAATTATATCGAATCTCAAGAATCACGAAGATAAAGGATTGATATTAGAAACAATAGATAGCGATAAATTCATGATCAAGATCTTGAAGGCGCGTTCAGTTGATGAAAAGCTTGTTGTTAGAAGAGCTTCTTTAGATTGCATCAGAGAAATCATTTATAGCAGAGATTCAGTTCCAGATGATTCACTCATTGATCTTATTGTTGATAGAATCAGAGATTGGAGTGTTTCGATAAGAGTTGCCGCTCTAAAAATCATGAGTGATTTACTCGAATCATTCAACAATCAAGAAAGGCTTCATAGATTGTGGCTTGATGCTGTTCTGCCATTGATAGAAGATCCAGAGCAGTCTGTTCAAAAGGAAGCAATTGAATCAATCAGATACCATTTGATTAAACCAGTAACCGCAGGATCTCCAGAGATATTCACAAAAATCATGCACAAGCAAGATTACGAATTCTTAGGACATGTTTTCCTGTACATGAGAATGCACTCCATCGATTTAACTCCGCTTTGCCGTGCATTGACAAAGTTTGTTGTCAACCGTGAAAATGATATGAACAGGCCATACTGGAGAATGCTCGAGAGCCTTGCTTCAATTGTTAAAAGCTCTTTCAAGAAAGAAACATTTGGTAATCTTTGGTACAGAAGAGATATATTGCCACCAGAATATTACGGAACTCTTGCAAATCTCGAGTTTTCATCAGATGAAGTTCACGCAGATCTTGTTCAGATGATCAACAATCTCGTTGAAGAAGGAGGTCTTTATCTCTTATCTCATGAGGTCATGAAATTGTTCAAAGTTCAAAAAATCGGTGATGACACAGAAATCATTCAGTTCATTGAGACTTGCATGTTTAAGATCAACGCAGTTAGTGAAGATGTCAATGGCGAAGTTACAAATGTGAAGGCATTTGCACAGACAGTTTTCATGGTTGGTGAACTCATTGCATGCTTAAATGATCCGAAGCGCACAAATGATATCGATTTTACAGGATTGCAGTTACTTTTGAGTCAGAAGCTTCCTAATGGTCATGAAATTCCAACATTAGTAAGAACTGTTACTGTAACAGCTCTTGGAAAGCTTTGCCTTGCTAGGAAGGACATTTCAAATGCATTTGCCTCTGCTTTCGTCAATCAGATCATGACTGACACTTCCTCTGAAGTTAAAGCTAACTGCCTTATTGTTCTTTGCGATATGTGTGTCGCATACTCTGCAATTGTTGAACCGCACGTCCAATCTGTTACAAACTCATTGTGTGACAGACGTCCGGCTGTAAGGAGACAAGCATTGAATGTATTGACAAGGTTGATTTGCGAAGACTTCTTGAAGATGTCGCCATTATTATTCTTCAGATTCTTATATTCCATTACAGATGAGAATGCTGAAGTTGCTCATTTTGCACGCATTTGCTTGTTCAGTGTCATTGTTCCTAAGTTCACAAATATATTGAAGCAGTATTTCATTGATTGCTTGATGTACTTCACTGATTGCGAAATAGCTTCACTTGCAGAAAACGCCGAAATTAAGAAACGTTTCAAGTTTACTACAGATGAAAGACGCTTGAAGGTCTACAAACTATTGATTGCACCAATGAGTGAAGTTATGTTATTCCAACTCATTCAAGATATCTTTGGACGTGTTATCGATAGATTCATCAAATCCGAGTTTAATCTTAAGCAACACTCGAATTTGCTTTCTGATGCATTCCAGGCTTTGCTGATGATGGAAGATAAACTCCACTCATCAACAAAGACAGAAGCAAACACAGACGAAGGCACAGAGATGGAGAGAGCAATCGAAGCATCGAAGACAGCAATTAATTTGATGCACAATACAATGATCAACACAATGATGACGAACTTGAAGAAGATTCATCAGCTCGTCAGAGAAGCCAATTCTCCTCTGCAGAGACTTGTTAAGAAGTTCTATAAAGTCCTTTGCGATAATGAGAAGGACTTCCTGCAGGATCTAGAGAGAACTGAGCCAATCCTGGCAGCAGAAATTAAAGAAGAAATGCGTTTGGAAGAGGCAGAGAAGGTCGAAGACGAGGAAGAAGTTGAGAAGAAATCTCCAGAAAGAATATCTATCTTCAATTCTCCACTCCTCAAGAAGATCCATAATACTCCTATTTCGCTTTTATGCTCGCCCGCAAAGCCGGCAGAGCAAGCTTTGTTAGTCACGCCGAGGAAACAAAGGCTCGTTAGAGAGTTCTCAACTCCTCAACACGGTCCGGATGATTTTTCAGATTAAATATGAATATTTATTTTTATTATTATTAAATTCATCACATATTTCATTTTCTATATATTATATCAAATCTTTTACACTTTCTGGCTAGAAATAGTCTACATATAAACAGTTTCACTTTTCTCAATAACATTGGTGAAATATTGAGTTTTATCACAAAAAAATTCATTCTTTAAAAATGATGAGCTTCTTAATGGCATCTCGACCTCATGAGCTTGTATTTATAAAATATTATTTTTTGTATTATTTGTAAAATAAACAAATTTATAACACAAAACAAAACAATAACTATTATACTGCTATTTCTTCATTCCTTGGAAAGGTCTGAGCATAGATTCTTTCATTGGAATTGTGAAAGCACGCACTGAGCACTTAGAACAACTTGAATCCTCCAGAAATTCTTCAGGATTGAATGGTTCAAGAGCTGGTTCCAAACCTGACATGATTTTTCGTTTATTTCGCTGACAAATAATTTTCTCTATTCCGTACTTATTTCTTTCCTTGACTAGTGATCTAGTACCGGGAATAACGAGTTTCTTGCGAGGAGATAATGGTTTCAATATCATTTTACGCAATAAATCTTCTTTGGTACCGCCAGCACCTCTCTTTGGGGGCGGTGGCGGAGGCGGTTTCTTGTCTGCATTGATTACCGTTAAGAATGAATGAGCACCAGAATACATGTTGATTGTTTGCGTTGTCCAGTTGGTAGGCTTCTTCTGATCGCCTATTGGCTTGCTGAGGAAGGCATCCAAAGCTGGATCCCACGTCAAAGGGATCTCGAAGTTGTCTTCTTCCTCTCCCATATAACGTTTTTTCCTAAACAGGGTCTGACCCTGTTTTCAATTAATACGGTACTTACACACTCTCAATTTTCAATTCTCCCTAACTAAACTTAACCCTAATTTAATATTGCACCCCCTATTTAATATCTCAGTCCCTATTTAATCAATATATGATAGAATAAGACGACTTCTGATTCTCCTCAGAATCTATAACTTTTCATAAATATATAATCACATGAATGGATGTATATACTTGAGTTGGAAAAACTTTTGCCTAAGAATTATATAATAAAAAAAGCTTTTATCTTCCATTCCCTGAAATGAATCAACCTTATACCCTAATTTGAGATTTGAATAAGTGAGTATCCCTAATTTTCCAAGTTTTGTGAAGGATTCTTACCCTATTTTAGTTTTATTATTAGGGGAGAACAACCTTAATTTTGGTAATTTTGAGATGGGATAATACCCTATTATTTTATATTTCGATGAATAACTCATATGGACCTTATAACAGGAAGAAATTGATGCCTGTTGTTGACGAATATTCACACACACCGCAGCTGTCCAAGCGTGCAATGACTGATGAGGAATTGATCAATGTAACGTTGGATGATATCGCCAAAACAACGACAAAAATCGATGAAATATCGGCAGAAAACGCTCAGGCACACATAAGGTGTATGAAGCTGCAGCATACTTTAGCATCTGTCACGAAAGCTTTGGAAAAAAATATCGATTGTATTCAAAAAGTTTGTGAAAATCAAGAATCTGAGAATGAAAAGCTTAGAGAGGTTGTTTCTAAGAAGGTAACGTGCGCAGAAAAGATACAAGAACTCATAAACAAATGTTCTCAATCTGGAATCGACGTTTATACGATTCCAGGACTTGATCACGACACTTTAGCGCAGTACTTCGATATTCCAGAGCCTGTTAACTTCAATTCTCGCATGGATCCTGTTGTTCGTTCTATTGTTGAATCATATCCTGTCTTCAAAGAATGTGAGTCAAACAAGGACTTCATAAGAAAGTGCCGCGACATTAGAGCAGAAATTGACAGAGCTTCAGAACAGAGAACGCAGAGAAAACCAACAGATGATCCAAATGAAATTATGGCTCTCAGAAAGCAATTAGCAATTCTTCAGCAGTCTAACAGTGCTACACAGGCAAGAATGGCAAAGGAATTGAACACTTTGCTCGAACAAAAATCTGAATTACATAATAGATTAGCTGGAATGCACAAAATCAAAAAGAGCCATTCTGCTGGATCGTCAATGATATTTAGCTCGCCATTATAACCATTTTTGACAAATATTTAATTTTTATTAATCGAACGGAGTTTACCATGAATTGTTTATTTTCGAACAGTTGAGAAATGATTTTACGTTATTCAATAAACAAATATGTTTTTAAAAATTTTTGACGTGTAAACAACCAATGTCATGTAAAATTAATTTTGACTCATAAAGTGATTAAATATGACACTTTTGGTTCACATTTTTCCAGAAAAAAATATGGACAAAAACTTTCGTCTTCGCCATAAGTTTGAAGAGTACAGAACAAAAAGTTTATTCATAGATTGCGATGTTAAATGTGGTGAGAAATCTTTTAAGTGCCACAGAATCGTTCTTTCTCGATTTTCTTCATATTTTAAGATTTTATTTAGTAATTGCCCACCAAATGAGAAAATGACGACAGTAGATATACCAATTGATTTCGAAAATGAATTTGAAGAACTATTTTTATTCTTCTATAATCACGAAATCACAATTTCAACAGAAAATGTCATTCCTATTCTTGCGTTCTCTGTTAGATATAATATAGAACATCTTGCACAAATGGCACGCGACAAATTTAAATACTATGTTGATAAAGAATCAAATGCAGTTCTTGATTATTCTAAAAAATTGCTTAAATTCAATGTTAATGACAAAGAATCAAACAGGATTGTAGCACCAACAATTGCATCAAATTACAAGTCATATCACAACAATCGTGATATTTTATTAAGTTCAATCACTCCAATTTGCTTGGCAGAGATTCTCCAGAGTGACAAATTCAAAGCTTATGGATATAACATTGATTACGTGCTTTCTTTAATCGATGAATATCATGAAAGAAATCCAATTACAGAGCCAGAAGTGAGATCGACTCTCTCATCTCTTTTTGACTTTAATCCAAACACAAATCCATCAGCTTTCAAATATGTCATCAATCACAGATGTTTGTGGGCTCCTGATGAATTGACAAAAGAATTGTATAAGATTGCAATCAGAAACAGGTTAGCAATTACGAATGAATATAAACAATATCATTCATCCAGAAATGATGAAAAATCTCGTTGGGTTGACTTCCAATGGTGTTCAAAAATTTATAATTCTGATCTTTCAACGAAGGATCAACCAATCGAAGTCATTTTGTTTTCAAGAACTTTAGGTGGATTCATAGACCGTGTCAATCCACTTGATTTCGGTCTATTACAATGCCAAGCATCAGTTCCACCACTTGGACTTGTTGGCTCTATTCATAAGTGTCCAAACAAACCAAACGGTATATTTATGAATGATGATAGCTATTATATGGCTCAAGGCTATCCATCAATCACAATTTGCTTCGGAAATGATTCAAATATCAAAATCAACCAAATTGAAATACAATCGCTCTCTGAAAACGAGTTCAGGAATAAGATTCAAAAATGTCCTGCAAAACTCGATAAAGATGAGCAAAAACCCATAAGAGCTGGAATTCCATCGGAGCTAACTGTAACTTTATTAGATCAAGATGAAAAAGATGTATGCAAGCCTCAGAATATTAAGTATGAAGCAAAAGGCGAATTCAACTATGTTTATATTGCAAATTACGAGGAACCTGTAGAAGCTAATAAAGTTAGGATAAAGATGAACGAATGCAACAAGTCCGGAAAGGGTATCTTAAGACTTGGCCTTGTTTCTATATTTGGACAATTTATATGAACTAAACTTTTATCTTTTATTATTGGAGCATTTACTCACTTAGCGATGCACTTCATCGTGGTTATGCAATTGACTTCTGAAAGAAGTATTTCAAAAATCGAAAAGAAATATCAAGAAATTAAGCAAAATCAAATACGCCGTTATGTTAAATAGGACTTTCATATGGATTCCACAAGTTCAGTAAGTCTTGGAAAAGAATGGGTCAAAATTTTGCATAAAAAAATTTAATGTTTGGTTTTTTTTAATGTGGAAAACACAAGTGCTACATCGAGGATAAAACGTGTGCATCATACCAGGATCAATAATAACGGTGGAGGAGTTCCGGTGAAAAAGAGATACAACAATGTTATCAGAGGTTGCTGATGATCAACAGTAAATGATGGGAGCAAACACATAACAGACAAAGAACCCAAAAAATATGGCATTATAAAATATAGTCCATACAAAATATCGTCCGATGTCTCAATTTTTTGAGAACTTTTAACGTACAAAAAATTTTCGAAAAATTAACAAAACATGAATTAAATCATGTTTACAGTATTTAGTTCAAAGTTTAATTTGTTTGCTAATTTTTATTATATTGAATGGCATTCAATATAGAGATGATATTTTTACTTCAATTTCCTAAAATCCTCAAATTTCATCGGAAATTTGAAAAGTGTAATGAAATGAGAAAATATCATGATAAACGTAAACTGCATTGACTAAAGAAAGATATTTGAACTAAAAATGCAAAATTTCCATTAATCGAATAAAATGTTGAATTATTGAAGGCAAATTGTATGAGATTCTTATATGTTATGAAAAATCGTTTATTCTATACCCAGCAGTAATATTGCGGGTATAGAATCATATTTTCAAAATCCAAAAAATAAAATCTCATTCTTTTAAATAATTATGCGCTTTTCAACTTGCACATCTATAGGAAAGCCAAAATAAAAAGAGCAAAACCAGATTTGATGACTTTTTCACAAAACAAGTTTTCATTTTTTGATGAAATTATGAAATAACACGATTTTCATCTGTTGTTTTTGGTATATTTCAAAAACACGAAACTAAAATTGAGTTATGGTGAGTTTCATCTTGACAACATTTCAAAATTTCTTGTTTGAATAATTTTGAGCAGAGAATCAGATTTTCTAATTATTGGAGATCATGAACAACAAAAATTAGGTCATTTTAGAATAATGTACGTTAAACATCTGATCCATCACTGTCTCCTTAATATCGGAGATAGTTAACGCCAAAAATCATTTACACCATGTAACCATATTATCCTCATAATGTAGAATTCCCAAAAAGCTGAAATTTCAATACCATTTGATATTGAATTCCTTAATTTTTTCAAGGTTTTAGTCCTGTGATCTTCTTTAAATCAATATGTTTACCTATCCACGGTTGTTAATTATCATTTCAAGCAAGATTTCGAATTATCAAGTCATAAAATTTTAGCGAAAACATGGTAAAAGTATTTATTGAATCGAACATATGGTTATTGAGCATGCTCTCCTTAATATGTCCGCCAAATAGTAAAGCAAAGGACTACAAATGTTCATATACGAAAATTTTCTAAAATTTTCATAAAATGGAAAATGATATATGCTCATTGTAGTCCCTATATTTTTGGTTTTTATTGATTTTTTATTTGAATACTAAACGATTAATTCATTGAAAAAATTGAATGTTTCCCATCCAAAATCTAGTCGGACGACATTTTGGACGCACTATATATTTATCAAGTATTTGGAACATAGGCAACAACAGTGCTATGGACATATTTCAAATATACTGCGTAACAAACTTGAACACTCATAGTCATCGAGATTCGATCAAAATCTCAATAAAATATCGATAAAATTCGTATTTTTGAAAATTTCAGGTCCTTTGACATATTGTAGGCCATTTCGACATGAGAAAGAATTCAATGATTGAGCAAAAGTGATAGCATAAAAATGCTCATAATAGAAAATATTTTTTATTGAAAAATTTTCCTTTATTTGAAACTTAACAATTAGTTGGTCGTAGCTTATTTCTCTTGTTTATTGGTATCTAGTAATATAACATCGAATATTTTCAGCTTGATTTTCACTACAAATCCATAATAACGTATAAGAGATTGTAAAAAATGAAGATCTAGCAATGAAGCGGCTATAGATGTGCAGCGATTATAGTTCTAAATTAGAATATTATGGCAAGAAAGTTAAAAACAGTTCATTTGTCACCAATATTTTTATTGCCAATCATACTTTCGAGTTCCCCAATTTCTTCGCGAATTTACGAAAATATATTCTATATAGACCATAAAAATTGGGCTTTTGTGCTTAAATATAAAACCTTGGCAAATCGAATAATTTAGAGGTGTATTGACATCGGGTGTCCACAGACAACATTGCCAGTATGATCAATATGCTTTAGTGACGATAAGAATACACACTATCCGGTTGGATATTGTCGCTTATGTTGATTCACAATTTACAATTTAGGAACAAATTACAAATTAAATCAACAAAAAGACAGCAGATGGTATATATGTATCATTGTATTCCATTCAACGATGTGTCAGTAGTATATAAAATGATATTTAAAAATATAGATAATTTCTTATTTACTATTACGAGTTAAAAATGTATTATTAGAAGACATTTTTGTCCGGCCGTGAGTGCACTTGAATAGCTTAAGCTTGATTGACCAAGAATATAACCAAAAATGGAAGGCAAATTTCAAAATAAATCCAAACTTTACAAATTATTTCAATTTTAAAAATTTAATATATCATTGTTAACAGAATTTCAGTCATATAGAGACAATAAGTGTCAAAAAATTGATACAAAAAGTGCCTCTAACCGTTTGGTCGGGTAACTAAAGGCATCTGTATATATCGCACATATGTATGGCATTCTAAATTCACCAATTTTGGTCGCTAAATCCTAAAAAATGGAGTCAATACACTTCTACTAATTTCGGGATTTCGGCGTTTTTCTACGCTTATCACCTCCACAAGACTTATCACAAAGTCACTATATTGCTGATAAGCGTCAAAAATCAACACTGATGTGAATCTCGTCGTTGTTTCTCAAAATGTTTCCTAAAATGAGTATTTCTCAATACGTAGGGACACAAATCTCCAAGAAACAGAGATTATATTGATTTTTTTATTTCTTGGCATTCTGCCTCTTCACATTCCAAATTTCTTCAAAAATCATAGATTTTAAAAATTTAGATTTATGGAGCCTAGAAATCGAGTTATAATCGCAATTCCAATAGAAAAAAATGTTGATTCTGTGGCCACTAAAAACGAAGAAACGTGACATTTATTGTATTCAAAAAATCTTTTTGAGATCGTTTTTATTGGATATTTAAGTCATATTTTAGATTATCTAAACATTTTCCCAATCAATTCTAACGGTTATTTCTGAGACCTTTATCAAATTCCATGTATTTGAAAAGTGCCTTTATTATTTTTTTCTCTATGATTAATCAATCCTCTGTTGCACTTAACTATATAACTAACGAAATCAATCACAAATACGAGACTCTATCTTCTCACGTTCGCGAAACTTTAATCTATTCATGTAACAATTACGTTAAAGGACAGATTTCGTACGAAAATGCAAGACAAATCTACCAATCAGTTGATTCAGATATTTCTTTCTTAGTTAAACTTCAGAGGATCCTCACAATTGAAAATGAACCTTTACCAACACCTGAACAGCCTTCTTATCAATCGAAACGACAATTCGGCGTTAGGAAAAAGAGCTCGCCTTGGACAGAAATCGAAGACCTAAGACTAGTCGCCGCAATATTTAGGTACGGTGCCAAAGACTGGCGCCAAATTGCAGAGTTTGTGGGAAATGATAGATCATCTTCACAGTGTAATCAGAGATGGTGTCGTGCCATTGATCCAAATATATCTCATACGCCATGGTCTGCTGAGGAGGATACTCAATTGCTCCGAGCCGTAGAGATTTTAGGCAATAAAAACTGGTGCCAGGTTGCAAAAATCATGAATCGAAGGACAGATCTTCAATGCAGATATAGATATCAGCAAATTACACGCAAGAATAAGGGCGTTCCAGACAAAAACTTAGATCAAAATTCACCAGAATCGGACGAAGAAACAACAAAGCAAAGCACTCTTCAAGAAATTGCAACACAGCGCAGAAGTTCAATCACAATTGCTCCATTCGTTTTCCCACCAGCTCCACAAAACTTAGTTCCTCCAATTTCATCAATACCTTACTTTTTGGATACATCAATGACTCCACGCAAGGATATGAATATGCCAATGCTACACAGGCTGCCGCCGCTCATTGTTAATCGTACAAAAACATTCGCTTAAGCAAAAGCAAAAAAGCCGCTCAATTTTATTTTGAGAGGTTTATATATTTAACACCCCTCAAAATTTTCAATAGCGTTTGAATATTTTGTTTGTTTATTCGTTTTTTATTCATGATGTTATTTATATACTATTAACTTAGTTTTTATATGTTTATAAACTGTTTTTTTTTACATTTCCGACCATTTCTATAACTCTTATCAGATGTGTAATCTTTCTATAACAAAATCGCCTTTTCCTTCGCGAAATAATCAAATTCTTCTTTGTGTAAAACTATCAAGACCACTACTAACACCTATATTTCGCTGGATCTGCCCAATCCTAGCGGGACAGTCACAAAACGCTTTGATTTTGAGGGTTTTTGTCAAAATAAGAAATTTAAATTATAGTCATTGTGTGTGAAAGACACCGCGATACGGTTTATTTCCAGGATCTACGTTGAATGAACGTGAAGAACATCATTAAATTACATCAATGATAGCAATTTTTCAGTTCAATCAGAAAAAAAAACAAACGTCAATGGTATTCTCCACGTGTAAATAACACTGATTTAGACATCAATCTTCGCCCTTTAATGCCACATGAATCGATATCATTCTTTTGGAGACGATTTTTTTTGTTAATCGAGAACAGTTATCGAAATGAAGTCTGCTGACATTCACTATGAATTTGCTTCTGTGTTTGCAGGGATTTGAGATGTGTAGTGATTTCAAATAACGAAATTTCAATGTTGTGATATTCAATATGGTGAATTATCCCTCCATTGTCATGCGAACTATCATAACCTGGACCTCAGAATTCTGATTCTCAGTCCATTTTGGTTACCGGTTGTTGATAGCAATTTTTCATTTGATTTCAACGCTGCTTATGATAAATTTGCACTTCAAGTATAGCTTAATCACACGAAAATTCATAAATTTAACTTGATAGAAGCCATTTATCTGTAGTTTTATAAATTTATTGTTGACCGAATTATTCATGAACACACCTAAAGATTAAGTCATTTAAAAGAACTATCAACAGCCTATCACTTCTCTGAGTGATTTCGAATTTATAATCAATGTTCCTTCCAAAACTTTCAAATCAAAAACAAAAATGTGTTTTTGGGTCCCAACTATAAGAAAATATATAAAATTTGAACTGCTTAGGTGAACACTTCAATATATAATAGATATATAAAGAAAATATACTTTTCGATTCTAATATTATCATTATATTGACTAAACTCGTTGGTGGATTAAAGCAATAAAGTAGTGTGATGTATTGATAGTGTTACAGATATATTGCCGTTGATGAAAAAATTTATATTCACGCACATTCAATTCAATTTTTCTGAGCTTTCAAATGAATAATATTCTATTAAGTATATGTTAATTGAAGGCACATGAATTACTCTTTCATATGTTAATGGAAACTTCGCTCAAAAAAGTGGAGTATATTTTATATATAATTATGAAAGAGTAATGAATCGCCCCACAAGGGTCTTCATTTTGACGACTCAAAGTCCATGGGTGTGTAATTCTCTAGCGTTGTTGTGTACATTAAAATAAAATGATCATATACAGTCATTAAAGTGAGCTCATTGAATCTCATGTTACATTATATTTTTTTCCCCATGATCAACTTGCTTGAAAATATATTTGAGCTTCACTTTTGCTTAAAAATGGCTTCTTTCGCCGATTTCCTGTTCAAGAAAGTCGGGGATATAGAAATTCCTGAATGCTTTAGAGTTCCCATTGATTTAATGCAATATCTGACACAAGATCAACTGGGAAAGAAGCAAAATTACTGAACAAACATTTGTTCATGCAGTTGAAGGATGTAACAAAAACATTATCATGTCTTTATATAATGATGGCCACACAATAACTGACGAAGATTCGGATGCCACAATTACTTATCGGCACAATGACATTTTCACCTGGCTTCTGGAAGAAAAAGGATCAATCGGATATATAAATGCTACAAAGTGCTTTATATATGGGAATTTTGAGGCTTTTTTTATTTCTCACTGGAAGCAAGAATGCAATTGAATTAAATTATGCTCACTGATAACTCAAATAATTCATTCACATTCGCTCATCATCTTGACATGAAATCATTCATTAATATAATATCATCATTTTGATATTTCATCAATCATTCACATTTTATCATCATTGCAATATAGTATCAATTAGATACTACTGTCTGTAAATAGTTGATGCTATAATTTTAAAATGAATATGCAAATAACAAGCATCACTTCCGTTTGAACCAAATATTTACAAAAAGATTGAAAAATCGAATGTTAGTAATCTTTTTGGTATAAAAGATTTTTGCACTCCTTCCGTTATGCCAATTTGCTGCCTTCTCATAGGATAGATATTAGGCATAATATATAATGTTTCTACGGAAATAGAAACAAGTTAAATTGACTCTAGTCATCATTTTTAAAAACGCAATTATTATCTAGGATGTAAGGAATTTTCTTCAACAATATGAGATGATATGCTGCACAGAAGCCTATATTGGGCATCAATTTCGAGTTACGAAAAGAAGGAAGGCACTTGAAAAATCTGACAGAGTGTCAAAAAATAAAGTGACATTTAATATGAAAATCTTTGAATTTTTTAATCCAAATACCCTCAGTGGAGCATCTGACATTATCATGGTTGAGCAACCGGACAGAACTCTCAAATCATCGCCATGGTTCCTTCGTTTTGGAAATATGGAAATATTGAAACATTTTACAAGGACAATCAGCGTTTCGATCAACGATAATCCAGCACCGTTCACAATGTACGTCAACCAATGGGGAATTGGACAATTTTACGCAACACAACGTCTTCATCCAAAGTCACATTCGACGAATATTATATATCCTTCAGTTACTAATCCAGAATTTAGCCTTTCACCCGATGATATTCGAAATTTACTCACTACGGACGAAAAAAAGAAAGATGCGAAAGACGATTTTTCAGATTATATCCTTAGAAACTCTGCAGTTGATATTGAAAGTGTTTTCACTGTTGCTGATCCAGATCCAAAGCCAGTAACAACGATTCCATCAAATATTGATCTTTCTCAATCAGATCATTATGAATCAACATCGGAAATGATGACAGGTGAAGATACAAGACAGCCAATACCTTCTGCATTGATTCTTGAATCAATTCGTCCATTTCTTAAATACGGGAGGAATGAAATTTGTTTTACAGTTTCTTCTTTACTTCAAGGCCCTAAGACTGTCAACACATTAATATTCTTATACAAGCATACAGATAAACTGATTCTCAGTGATATTGATGGAACGATCACAATATCTGATGCGATCGGTCAAGCATTCGCATATATCGGTGCAGATTGGTCACAACCGGGTGTAGCTAAGCTATTTGACCAAATGGCAGCTCACGGATTATATTTCTTATATCTTTCATCACGTCCAGTTTCTCAAGCAGCTGTCACACGCAGTTTGATTGAAAGAATCAACCAGAACGGCATCAGACTACCAGATGGTCCATGCATCACATCAAATGACAGCTTGTTGGGATCATTGACACGTGAAATCGTCATCAGATGCCCAGAAACATTCAAAATACCAATTATCGGAGCATTGATTGATTTATGGCCTAAAGATGAAAATCCGATTGTTCTTGCACTCGGAAATAAGCAGAATGATGTTCGCTCTTATGCAGCAAACAATATAGCGCATAAGAACATCATTTTATTCGATATGAGACATAGAGTTTTAGATTCTTCCGGAAAGTTGATGTTTGATTCTATCAAAACATTTTCTACAAAGCTGGATGAGATATTGAAGCAGCTTAATATTATTTAGTTAGAATTTTGTATATTAAAGTACTATACTATGTTATTTCTTTTTTTCATATGGAATGCTGATGATAACAATTAGTGTAATTCAAATAATGGCGCAGGAACATTCTTTGTTTGGTTAAGACAGATTACAAAGATGATAATCACAGGAATTGAAGTAATAATGAATGGAATAAAACTGAACATCTTCTTCTGTGTTATATGTAATGAATCTTCCTTTGGTTCGTTATTTTCATCAAAAGATGATTCCATTGTAATTGTTCCAACAACATCAACATCAGTGCTCTTTTCTGTGCTGTACATCTTCATCTCAGAGAGAATTCCCAAGAACAATCCAAATAACTCAAAAGACTGCACCAATTCACGAACAAAATTCATGCCTCTCTTTTCATCCATGAAGTTTCCTGGGAGAACAATGTAAAGGATGAATGGAAGAATTGTTATTCCCATCGCATAGAATGAATATTTGTTCTGTCTCTGATTTCCGTTTCCAGATTCTGAGATGATCTGAAGGATGACAATGTTTGATATTAAAGCAAGCGGTGAAAGTTGGTCTGTGAAAAGAGATAATCCTTGAGAATAAATCGAATATAATGAAACTATAATGTGAATTACGCCTAAAGCATAAATTGTCGACTTCACGTTTCCAGGAGCAACATCGTTAACTCTAATGATCTGTGAAATCAATAATAAACTGAATAAAAGAAGATAAATATTGTTGCAAATTCCAGCAACTTTTGGAATGGCTGTTAACGCGAAAACGAGAACTAGAGGGATCAGATAGAAGTTATTGAAGCAGAGAAGCAACAAAACTAAAGATGCCTTCGGAATATTATCAGTGAAAACTGGAGGAATTTCGTATGTGAATGTCCACTCAATCCAATCGATATGTGGATTCTTGGAGTCGATGGTGTTGTGTATTGATATGTTTCTTGTGCAGTCGAATTCTCTGCGATAAAAGTCCCATCTTTCGGCTAAATGTTCGTTTGACGACTGAAATTCAATCTTAGGTGGATACCAACTCGTCACTTCTTCCACTCCATCGACAAAAGTCCTGGAATACGCAATCGTAGGGTGAGAATTCGCATCGTAATTTTGACTGTAGTGAATTAAGAGGCTTTGAGTGACAGTGACTTGACATATGAAGTATCTCGGAATGGTGAAGCACCAATGTTTGAGCAAATCTTGCGTATTTCTGATATCTGCTTTTACAACTTTAGTATAAGACAAAGAAGCTTGATTGATTGCAAGAGTGCAAATGATTGAAGCCATCAGCAACGTTTCTATAATAATATACGTGGGATGCATTGCTGCAAAAGAACGAAACATTTTTTTTTGATTTTATTTGTCAAAATTCGACAAATGTAAAAAAATTTCACAAGATTTTGACAAGTAAGAGCTTCAAAATCATATATCTGTCATGTAAAATACTATTTGACGTGTAACAAAAGGCAAATAATTTCATTGCTATGTAAATTGAATGTTATGACATTATAAACAAGTTTTTTATCGTGTAAAATATATTTGTCACATTTTTCAAAAAACATGAAGGATTTCCAACATGAATGGTGCAATAAAATCCTTGAGAAACTCGATAAGAAACCGACAACAGGGCCATTCAAACTTCCTGTTCCAACTGATATCAATCCAAGATATAATGAAATCGTAAAACAGCCGATGAATTTAGCCCAAGTCCAACTCAGCCTTAAAAGCGACAAATATCAAACAGTAATGGAATTCGCGTCTGATGTGAGACTGATTTGGTACAATGCAATGATTTATTATCAAACAGACGACCCGAGATATTTGATTGCCTCAGATTTATCGAAATGGTTTGAAAACAAATTACATAATTATCCGCAAACAGTGAATGAAAGATGGATGATGAAATTCAAGAAATTACATGCAAGAATTAAGCAATTAATCGAAAATCCAATTCCTATGTTGCCTGATACAAGCTATGAACCACCAGTTCCTGTTCAGCAACCTCCGCCACCTTCAGCTGAAGATGCTAAAGAGAAAAAGGCACCAGCCACAAATCCATAATTCCTTCTTCGAGTCCATTCACTATGCATCCGTTATTTGCTATTGCTGCTGTTACTTGTTATGTTGAAGTATTTTGTTATTTATACTAAATATAAAATTTATATCTTTATTAAATAGTCAAAAAGTATTTCCACTTGTGATGCAACTCTGTGCAAGAGTGTTGGCCTGTTGATAATTAATTATCCATCATTTTGAAAATTATTCCTTGTAAAAGCAAGAACATAGTGGTATTTCCTTAGAAAAGGGTTCATACCGCTTAAAGCAGTATATCCTGAGATATTGAAGTCAAAAAGTAAGAATTCAATTTTTTCCGTTTTTTCAATGTTTTCTTAACGAGGCTGCTTAGGCTCAGGAATTGCGTGCACAGCGTTACTTGATTTTCGAACAATAATTCCTTTGCTCGAAAGTTCTTGTCTAAGGTTGTTATATTCAGCTTCGGCTTTATCACGCAATTCTTTCCATCTTTTGACTTCCCTGTCGAATGCTGTTGATTGCGTGCCGGGGCGGTTCGATCTGATTGAAGATCGACCGCGATAATTTTGTAATTGGAGTTGTAATTCCTTCTTTTGCTTTGCAAGCTCTTCAACCATTTTCTCCTTTTCTTTGATCAAGTTTTCTAACTCAACGCTCCTTCTTAATAATTCTTCTTTCTCATTTGAGCCTTTTTGTTCAGCACGCTTGACTTTAGCAGCATTGATGGACTCTTTAGTAAGTGCACTTGTATCAATAAATGTCTTAGTGCTCTTTTTTAGGTTTGTCTTGACTTGAAATGAAGCGCTGGGCATCGTTGGAATGAAAGGGTCGAGATCAACCTCCTCAAACAAAATCTCGTCCTTTGATTCGAAGTCCGATAATATCCCTTTTAACGCTTCAGCAATTGTTTTTCCCATTCTGCAAATAATGGCACTTTTTTCGATATTTTTTTGATCGTGTTGCTTTCTTTGATATTTATAGCCCCCATGATCCAAAAATCGTATTTTTAATATCATTTTTGGAAAATAGCTCCAGTGTAAAGGATTTGATTTTCTCGATTTCCATTTCAAAACTCAATATAACAATTTATGATCAAGACAAAGTAGTATACAGAGTGTGATTTTTCAGGGTAATCCAAAAATTTATCTAATATGAAAAAATCAGCAATCTGAGAATATCCATAATCATAATTTTCCTAATATATAAAATAAACAATTTTCCTATAATTTATATCGAAATTTTAATATTTTCTTATAATTTGTTATTAAAATATATTGTTTAATTAATAATAAAAATTCTTTTGATAGGGATTTATTAATAGTTTCCTAGAAATTTGTAAAATAATTTTTTTACTCTAATAAATAATGGAATACACAGAACAAGATATTCTTAATTTAACACAGGAACAATTTAATGAAATTTTCATTGATGGAAATCCGAAAGCAGATGATGAAGAAAATGTCAAATATAAATTATATACTATTTATAAAGATCTTTTGAAAATTACTGGATGTGCTCGTGAAAATATTTCTGGTCTAAAACGTGCTAAGAAAAATAAAGTTATAACTTTTTAAAATAATATCATATTGAAACTTAACATATGTGATTTGATGTTTCACGTTTAGAACGTTTTCCGAAATATACAACTATAATAAATAGCAAAATTATTAATCCAATTTAGCAAAAATAAAAATTTATTTTTGTATAATTTCTAACGTTTTAGTTTAGAAGTAACCCATGAACCAACATCCCGAACAACATCGTCAGTATTTATCACAGGTTTTCTATCGCCATTATTATTCACACCGAATTCAAATTCAACTTTTGGTAATGTTCCCTTAAGGTTATCACCGAATTGAGCACCGAAAGAACGAGCTACAGGTTTAACAACATTATCAGTTACCCATTTAAACACATATTTAATTCCTCTGCCAATTTACCTAGTAACATCTTTAACTTTTTCCCAAAAACCCCAAGCCATTTTTAATTATAAATAAAATTTGAAATTAATACCATTATTTATGTTTTTTAATTTTTATTTAAAATGAACTCGGCATTTAATACAAGGCTAAACAACAATAACAATTTACATGGTAACTTAGCACAATATTTTGAAAATCTATAATCCCTGGTACAAATTAATGATGGTACTCGAAGTTTTCAATTACGTACAGTTGATTGCCATGACCAATTGGAGCCATTTGCAGAAGGACAAGAAACAAGAATTACTATAACACATTCTGATTTTGATATCACACAATTGACAGATGGATTTCTTACATTTAATGTTAAGTTAAATCTTCACTTAGATGGATTTGATCCAAACTTTACCGATGAAGAACATTTGTGTAAACTTTTCGTTGGATTTAAATCAAGTAATCAAATATTCGATCAATTAGAAATAATGTGTAATAATAGATCTACAGGATATCAGCAAAATGAATGTGTACATGAAGGATTTGCTTATAGTACTATCAAACCACATAATGAGAAAAAGACTAAGAAATATACATATTCATTATATGAAAACTTTGAAAATCTTTCTTTCGTTATATCAAAGTATTTTATTAGACCAAGATAAGAAATTAATATTTAATTTAGTTTCTCACGATCAAATATTATTACCGAAAGAAGACCTTGAAACATTAATTTCGTTAAAGACAGGGCATGAGGTAA
>JALKBU010000434.1:0-40597 GCA_023091735.1 Trichomonas tenax
TTAATGACAATTTATCCTGTTGGTTCAATTTACACATCAATGAATAACATAAATCCTGCTCAAATATTTGGTTTTGGTGAATGGGAGCCAATAGTTGATCGTTTCTTATACTGCGCTAATTCATCAAGAGAAACAGGAGGAAGTAAAAAGATTTCAGTAGATAACTTACCTTCACACAATCATTACTTTTCGGGTACAACATCATTGGCAGGAGCTCATACTCATTTAATAAGTAATAGAGGTTATTACGGATGTGGTAACGGAGGAAAAGAAACAATTTCACGTTATGATATTTCATCAGATACCAGAGAATATAATACGGGTTTAATCATTGATCATGCAGGAAGTCACATTCATTCAGTTTACGGAAACACTGCCGACACTGGTTCAGGTACTGATTACATGCCTCCATACATTACTGTTTACACGTGGTATAGGGTTTATTAAATCCAAATACATTTCTCTCATTTTCACTAAAATTATTTTTCAAAATTTCTTACTTCATAAATCCTTGCCCTTTAGGGCGTGGGCAAAGCCCTTGCCGCTCTGCGGCTTAACCCGTAGGGGTTTTCGCTTTCTTTTCTTAGTTAGTTAGTTTGTCATAAATTTTTTTCAAAACTGAATAAATTTTATAAAGTCATAAGTTTTAAAATAAAATTAACGTTAGTTTTGTAAGTAATTCAAAAATTTATTTTTTATATAGGGGTGGACCTAACTTGTAAAACTAATTCTGTCGTAAATATAATATAAAAGAGATGTTCGAGGAAGCCACGGCGCAGTCGTGGATTACGCGAACATCTAATTACTAACTTTTCTTCGGTGATTTATGTCGCTTTAACTGTTTTTAACAAATTTGAGATTTTTTTGATATTGTTTTGAGATCAGCCATAAAAGGTATTAATTCAGATTCATTTGCGAAAATCGGATTATAGTGTTATGCTGTGTTAATGTACATTTTTAATCGTTGAACTTTTGACTTAAAATGTACAATGAATGATTAAACGATAACAGCAGTGAAAATATAATGGGATCATGAGAAATAAGAGGATTCAAGATGAGGAACATGTGATTACAGCTTTTTTTGATTTTTGCGAACATATTTTTTTATCCAATGATGCGATTTTATCTCATGCACGATGCACTTGGGTTACATGTGGCAACAGGAGTCTGTTTGAAAATGAATAATTATAAGTTCATGAAGAAAATTTCTCGTTAGAAATTATATTAGAATATTATAAGATATATATAAACTAAAATGAAAAGCTTTCCTAGCTCAACAGGATAGAGCTTTGAACTTTTAATCCAAGGGTTTGGGGTTCGAGACCCCAGGATAGCGTTCTTTTTCCTTTTTCTCTATAAAAGAACAGGAAACTATTTCTCAAGAGTTAATTTTTGCATTAAAATGGCCATGGAATTAGCTTTTGTTCGCTTGGAGTTTTAGGATAGAGCTGCAAATTCTGAAAATATATTTTCATTTCTATTATTTTGGCATTTTTCTTTGTAATATTAAAAGAAATGAAGTTTCTCATTGTAAAGCTTGTGATGTATAGCTGTAAATTTGTAAACTTTAATGATATGAGGGAAAATGTTAGATTTATGAAAAACTTTGGTAATATGGAGCAATGATATGTGCGGTCCTTTAGAAAATAAGTTTTCCGGCGCAGAAGAAATAGGAACAACGATTTTGTAACTTTAAAATGAGAAGAAAAGTTTGTTTTTATTTGTTTGTGACACTTTTATGGAAAAATCCAGTTTAATTTTAAAACTAAATTCATATCCTACATTTTGTGATGAATCGATTTATCACGAAATTGAATCCCGTTTATGTATATATTTTATTTTGTTTTCGAATATCCTTGTTTTATAGGATTTCCTTCATAGGATAGACTACGAAGGACAATGGCATTTGTTCCAACGTATTAGAAAAATCAAAATTTTAATGTTGACGACATTGTTTATATCCAATTAGTGCATCAAGCTATTTGTTTCTCTAGGACCTATGTAGTATATACTATGAGCTTGAAGCAAATTGATAAGGTACTTCGAAGTTTTCTTACCTTTATCTTTAGCATATAATTTAGTTCAAGAAGACTAAATGAACGACATGTGACGTTCAAATTAGTAGCAATATAAAATTTAAAAACGAATGATGCTCTATAATGAAGTTTTTGGATTTGCCTACGAAAATTTTCTTCAGACCAAAAATTTTTGACTCCTAAAAAATTTTTTTCTTGACATCATTTTGTAAAAAGATGTTTGCTGGGATGTGGAAAAAGTAGCTGATCCTAATTCGAAAAAAAGCCTGATGGAGCTAAGAGATGCCTCCTTATTTCCGATATTCATGGTTACTCAAAAGATATTGATCCAAAATATTTTAATTATAGCTTCGATTTTATTTTTGTCGGAGGAGATATATCAAATGCAAGTAGGTATTACGAATATAAAGCATTTCTTAATTGGATCGAAAGAATGCATGCAAGGTATGTTGTTGTTATTGCAGGAAATCATGATTTGGCATTTGATCTAAAGGGACTTCAAAGAACTGGAGAAGAGCTAAAAGAAGCAATCAGACTAAAATGGATGGTAACAGATCACAAGAAAATAATTTACCTTGAACATGAGCACATAATGATTGAAGGAGTCAAATTTTTTGTTGGATTCCGTATTTGCATACTTCAATGTCATTCTCAGCAGTGATTTGTTCAAAGATTTCATATATTTTAACAAAACTTTCATTTGTTTTTGTAAGCGATTTCAGATATTTGGATTTAGTGTTTTGTTTTTAACAACCTGCTGAAGGCGCTTATCAACCTCATTGAAAATACTGGACTGCATTTCTGTTAATTTGGATTGCATTTCTTTTATTATTGACTGCGTTGCTTCTTTTTGATAATTCAGTGAATTTTCAAGAGTTGAAATCTTTGAAGAGAGATTGGAGTCTGATGGTTTTTGTTCTGAAGCTGAACCAATTTTAGTAAAACTATCGAATATGGATTGAAATATAGGGATGTTGAAAACTTTTGAAAGGGCCTTTAGAATTTCTTGAATACTTCCAAAGTGTTTCACAGTGATGTGCTTCAGAAGTTCGAACATTGTCGAATTGTTGTGGTGATATGAGCAGTTGATGAAAAAAGTGTAAAACTGTTCAACATTAAATGAAGCGAAATCAAGGATTTTAGATAAATCTGATGGACTCTTTGATTTGTAGAAATTATCGTCGTCAGTAAAATTGTCGATGTTCGAAGCAATGGACTTCCAATCAGGAAGAATTCCAGACATGGAAAATTTGAAAAGTGATAAATGTCGTATTATTTTTATTTTTCCACCAATATCAATACCATCATATCAATCACACACTATAAGCTACTCAAAATAGATATGCTTAAAACTCACATTCGATGTCAAATTAATCACGAAAAGCATTGATTATTGATCAAGAAACGCGCATTTTCAATGTTTCCAATTGAAAGCAAATCAACAATAATATACTTATTGTTTACACATTTAAACAAAAATATTATGGTATGCAAATTATTGAAATGAATAGTCTTCCATAATGCTGTGGAAGAAAATCGATTAATGATAATTAATAGTATATATAATATAAAACAGTTTAAAAGATATATGATTGATTAAAATAGAAATTAGCTGTTTTAACTACTTTAGTGTCGGTTATTTGTATTATATTGGTAATATGTTATCCATGTGTGTTGTTTCTTGATAACACTCCTGCTCAAATAATTTGAACAATCTGCAGTATACAAAAGTAACAGCCTATTGACACATCAACTTATATTTATATATAAGTAGATGAGATAATTTGTAAACAAATTTTTCATGCAAAAATAATTTGCCTTCAAATGATACAATTTGGCAAATGACAAATTGGATCATAAATGCTGAATTGTTGTCAATCTGATAATCATATTTTTGCTGATGCTTTCGTTGTTTGTTCTTTCCATAAGAAGGAACACAACGATTCATCCTTTGCCTAACGGTAATTGGTTCAGCTCAAAGAAATCGAGTTGGTCTGAAGATCCTCCACAGTTTGGACATCCTCAGACACCAACTGGAAAACAGCATCACGTGTTCTCGTCTCAAGATTCAACACAAGTAGCTAATTGGATTATTTCTCTGGCCTCATGAAGCCGCAAAGATGAGTCTTCTTGGAAGGAAGATGAAAATCAATTCAGCTGGCAAAACAATGAAGACTTCATACTTCAAGAACGACATGGTTGGCACTAATACGAAAGAAGGAACAAGACATTCATCACTCAAAGGTGCTTTCATCAAAATTTCTATTGGTCAAGATCCAAATACGAAACGCAAAATATACAAATATGAACTTGATTTTGCAGAAGTATATGTCTTTGTCAGAGCTCAGAGCACTAAAAATACTAAGAAGAAGAAGCTTTGAGGCGCATATAAGAAGACAAAACGCGAGAAATGGTCTCGCGAACTTAAAGCCAGCGAATTACAAAATCTTTACTCTAAGACTCGCTCAGTATTTGATTCATTGATGACAGCAGGCTCAATACCTCCTCCTCAACTGCCCCCACCTCGACATAAATGGTATTTGCTTGGTAGAAAAAGCAAGGTCAAATCTCCAAAATTCGAAGATATTTTGTCTCTTTTGGCCAGAATACAAAAATATGGTTTCAAAGGAACAGATAATGTTAGAAATTAAGACTGCTGGGATTTTATCCAGTCGATACCTTAAAAATTCGATCCATGATAGAAGAAATGCTTCAGCATGGAATCGTTCCAGGGGCTCATATCACTTTTACACCACGACCAAAGGAAAGGCGTTATTTTAGAAAATCTTCCAGTAAAACACCATCAAAAATAATACCTGAAATTCAAGCAGCTTTAGAAGAGATCATTAAACGCGGTTATGTTCCCAAACCTGTATCGAAACATCCAAAGTTTTTTAAAGGGAAACGTTCCTCACCTGCACCAGAAAGACCGCTCAGGCATTTCTTATCACGAAGATCTCGTAAATGTTGGATGGTTCGCCAATTATCTCCTCCAAAATCGCATGTACCTGAAAGGCCATGGATAAAACCATCCATTCGATATAAACGTCGCCTTTGACCCAGAAGTTTTGTAGGATGCGCAGAAACTACGTTATCCTATAATGAATAAAATTTTCATATTTGTATATATTGAACAATATTAAATTCTAAACATAAAAAAGCATGTTTTATACTTTTTTAATACATTATTTATATTTTTAATATCGCCCAGCTTATTTAAATGCTTGGAGTCTCAATTCTTGTTAATGCCAAGTTAATAAGATATTCAGATGAGATATATAAATTTGAGCTGGCGGTCCACCTACTTTATAAAAACAGGTATTGAAAAAGTTGGAGGAATAAGCTAATGACACGGCCTAAAAACACGAAGAACAGAACACATCATCTGTTATGATTATTGACCAAAAATTACATATTTATAAGGTTAACCTAAATCTTCATATCTGGCTAAATAATATATATATTTATCGAATTTTCTCAAGACCTATTGTGAATTGTTATATTTGCATACACTCAAAATTTGATTACCCATATAATTGGCACATCAATGAGTAAAACAGGTACATGCTATTCATAGATCATTTGATGTTATATATAATTACATGTGAAACTTTCGTTTAATCGAGTATTTACGTTATCAATACCGATTTTATTAAATAAGTATATTACATTGAAAAAAGGATACTTTAATATCACTATAATAAGGATATAACATTTCTATGACATTATAAATTCCTCATAAACCAAAAAATGATGGGATTTGAGTGAAGAGTAGCAACATATACAGCAGAGTTTCCAACATACATTTGATGCGGTTAAAACCAAACAGCCTGCTCAAAAATCACAACCACCAATCCAAAAACATGTTTACATTTTATCTGGGTATTTTGGGAAGAAGACTTCATTAAAAATAATATGAGATAAAATCATTTTTATTATTTGTAACTTTTTAACTATTGAAAAATAATTCTTGAAAGAAAAGATACATAAATTTCCATTCTTTATATTTATTGAAAAATGCATTCACTTGCTTTTCTCCGATTATCCAGCAAAAAGTGTAAGAAATAAGGGAGCTATCATAGATTCTATCAATTGAGATAATATGTTTGGGAAATGATAAATGGAAAATTATATTTTTAATACATACTTTCTCATCATCTAAGTTCGATATTTGTAGTAAATAATGCATATTGAACCGTAAATCAATATTTCTTCCCATAGTTCTTCACAAGATATTTCATCAAGTTTGAGATTATAACATTCATTCAGATCAAGATACTTGAAAATAAGTTTGTACATGCAATAGTATTGATCACATGTCATAACTTTTCTTTTATAATGAAGATTAGTAATAACCGTTCCTTTATCAAAATCTATAAAATCCCAAAATGCACTATGATTACCATGTAAGCATGCCCTTAAGATCAAGTTGACAACAATAAGTAGCATTTCATGTTGAATACTCTCTTCGAAGAAATTTGATTGATTAGTTAATATAGCGGCTGAAACTACTAAAGTTTTTCCTATTTTTTGGTCAATTCTCATTGAATTTAGATCTGAATCTAAAGATAAGTTCTGATCGCATAGTAAGTTCGTTAATACTGTAATGGATTTTTCTACAGGGATTTTAGTCTATTTGTTTATCTCATAGGCTTTGAATTTTTCCAACATAGAAATGATGTTGAATTTTATTGCTTTACAAGAAACGAATTTTTCTGCATCCGAGTCTTCATCATTGGTATCAACATTATGTTGCTCTTTCGAATCAATGTTCTGTTGTTCTTTTGTATCAATGTGCTGTGGTTTCGATTATTCGAATTGTTGTAATTCGTTCTTAGAATATAATGAACTCGTTTCAAAAAGTGCTTCATGGAGAGTTTTAATTTGATTTTTCAAAATTTGATTCTCTGAACGCAACTGACTTATTTCGTTCTCTTTATCTTTGGACTGAGAAATCAGCAAAGAATTTTGTTCCTGCAATGAAATGTTCGTGTTGACAACATTTGAATATCTGGCGACGATAGAATTAAATATCTCAATTTCGAGGCAACTGCATAATGATTTGAGGAATTCGATGAATTCTTCATCATCAATGTCAGTTCCAAAATCAATTTTGAGTTGATTGAAAATATCAACTCTCTGTTCTTTTGTGAATCTGTTTTTTATCTCTGGGAAAATGTTAACAAAGTCACTGAAAGAAATCTTTGACTCATTCATATTTGCAATGAGTTGTTCTATATTCAGTTTGTTTGACATTCCATTATTTGCTTTGGAATTGCTCATCAAAAAAAATTAGTGGTAATTTATTGAATTAGAAAAGGACAACATGTAAATATCATTAAGAGAGATCAGAATTTAAATTAAAAGTTTACAATTTGGCTTCGATTGTTGGAAACATAAAAAGAAAATGAAAAAAAACCTTGAGAAAAATCGTCAAAAATGAAAAACTTCAAACATAATCGCACACACCTTTTTATATTTAGGAAGCGAAGTCAAATGTAGCAATATCTTTGGAAGTATTAGCATTTAATTGAACCATCAAAAGAAAGTCAATTCAAGTAATAGAAAGATAATTGACATGTAAAGCGTCATTTGTTAAAAAGTGTCAATTGTAAAAATGTTGAAACAAAACACAAACTCAATGAAAAAAATTCTTGAAGATTTGTCAAATGCATTTCCGTATGAAGAATTCAATGGAAATGCAACAGACCTTCAATTTCTTTATAATGAAACTGAAAAATTCATCTACATTTGTCAAAAACTGAGCAAAAATCCACAAGGATTCGACATCAATCAGGCCTTAAATGACCCTTATTTCGGTGTTGATATCTGTCATAACAATTTGCAACAATAATATTAATTAATTTGCAGATATTCAAATTTACACATTTTATATTAATAATTTGTTTGTTTTTCATAAAATTAAGTTTTATTAACACTATTATTGATGCAGAAATTAATTATCAACAGGACCGAGATCATCTTCGATTAGAACGATTTCACGGCCGCTTGCCCATATTGGATTGACATCGCTTCCAAGAGAGAACTGTCCAAAGACTCTGTTATTCCTTGTGTGAGTGACTGTTCCCTCATAATTGGCGTATTTGCCGCTCTTCACGAAGACCACATCGCCTGGGAAAACTCTTCTTCCTAATCTGTCATGGACAGAGTTATCATCATTGACAATCGGAAGCTCAGTATCTACATTGAACGTGACGTTTCTGTTTGTGAAAACTAAGACTGAAATATAGTCTTTTTCTATCTTTGTGACGACTCCAACTTCTCTTGTTGGAAGTTCAACGAGTGACATGATTGCGGGATATAGCGTTGCCGTCTGCTGCGTTCTCATGACAATTGGGATATCAAGCAAGTTCGACTTATTTCTATTGAGTCTGTACTGGAGAGAAACAGCTGTTGCACCTCTTCCCGTCATGAGTTGAGTGACTTTGTGTAATGGAATTTTGATATTATTATCAGTGCGACTTTGTTTCGCTTCTGTTTTCTCTTTTTCTTTCTCCTCTTTCTTCCTTCCGCCTCTCGATCTTCCTGTTCCTTCTTTGCCTCTTCTCCTCCTTGGCTTCGGCTTTTCTTCTTCCTCTTCTTCCTCATTTTCCACTTCTGAAGATTCAGATGATACATCAGCTTCTTCTTCCTCGAAATTCTCGGAGTATTCTTCTTCTGGTTCAGCAACTTCGCTTTCGCTGCTTACTTCTTCTGATTCCTGAGATTCCTCTTCCTCCTCATGAACAGGTTCTGGATCTTTCTTCTTGGGTGGACGCCCTGCTTTCCTTCTCTTTGGCTGTTCTTCTTTCTTTTCGTCTTTCTCTCTTCTATCTTCTTTTTTATCTTCTTTCTTCTCTTCCTTCTTTTCTTCTTTACGCCTGCCTCTTGATTTCTTTTCTTCCTTCTTCTCTTCTTTGCTTTCTTTCTTGTTTTCGGTTGTTGTCGTTGATATTGTCGTTTCTTTTTGTGATCTGTAGTTTCTCTTTGGACGCCCAGGAAGCTTTTTCGATGCCGCATCCAGTACCTTGGAAGAATCTCTTCTCTCGTGTGTATAGTATTTAATACGATCGCCAATCAATCTTTTATCTTCTTTTGATAAATTTGCGTTTAATTCGAGATTTGACACGTTGACTTTCAATATACAGGTTTTCCCTTCGAAATAATTGTCGTGGTAAACATATCCACGCGCAACTTTTGACTTATTCGAAAATGAAATATGAATATCTTCTTCTTGAATGTTTAAGTTCACTTTCTGAGCATTCTTTAGGATGAACGGAGTCTGTTTATCCACTGTCATTCCAAGTTTAGGAATATCAACACGTGGAACGATTCTGATGTAAGCTTCTTTAAAATCCGGGCTTATTTCGAGTACTTCGCATGGATCTCTCGTGTAAGGCGCTAAATTTAATCGCGCAAAAGCTTGTTCTTTCGCACCCATATAATTTAAATACGGAATATTACAGAAAATTCTTACGAAATCGACAGTTTCCAGCCATTTAATTCTAAAATTGCGGTAGTTTTTAATGAATTCTTCTTTATCAGTGACTTCGAAGTAAACAATGTTATCATTATAATGTAGAGTGAAAATAGACTTAACAACGCCTTTGTTTTGCAATGCTGATGCAACTGCTAAAATATTTTTCTCGGAATTCGAACTTAAATCGACAGATGCAATTAAAACGTCTTTTAATTTTGCGAAAAGGGCCTTAAACCTTCCATCAATCTTCGTTGGCATGTCTGAGGACTGTATTACGTTTTCTACGAAAGTTTCTTCAGTGAAAGGCTCAAAGTCATCTAATTCGTTTCCCATTTTTTTATTTTAAATTATTTATCGTTTTTATTTCAAATTTAGATTGTTTATCGTTTAAGCAAGCAGAAAAATATATTTGGTTTGACTTGGAATATTTTATTCAATTTAACAATAAGTATAGCATTTTCATTATATGTTTAACTCAAAATCACTAAAATTATCCAATAAAAATTGATTTTTAATTTGGATATTTCATCAACCTCATTTTTATCTCATGTAATTTCTAAATTAAACAATCTATCTCATCAAAATTTTAAATATAAGCTCCTTTTTGAAATAATGATTTCGATATTTTGATATTTCAAATTTGTGATTTAAAAAATAGATATGATTTGAAATTTGGAGAATAAAATTGTAAAAAATAAAATTTATAGATTAAAGGTTAAAATATAATCATAATAAAAAAGAATCTAACTTTAAAGACTTTGTAATTACAATAAATTTTGCTTAGTCGGAGTTCTCTGACTCTTCTGGGTCGTTTGTAAGCTCGATGCAAGCCTCCTTCGATCTTACGACGTCCAGCATCTTTTCTACCATCATGTATTCCTTGTCGATGGCGCCGACAGACCTGAAGGCTTCGATAGCGATAATGAACTGGTATAAGTTCTCTGGCTTACGCATTCTCTCGATCCAGAGGCCCTCGTAACCGCCGAGAGTTCTTTCTCTAAGAACTTCACCGAATGTGAAGATGATGAGGATATAAATACCGATGATACCACCACCCATTGATACAATTGTACCAACAGCGCTAGAAGACTCGACTTCTTCTGAGAAGATGACAACTCTGAAAAATGTATCTGATGAGATGGCAGATATGTCTGGATATTCATTGATAAGAATATTAGTTGTGTTTGTTATGTTATCGAACCTGAAGCCGATCTTTGCATGCGTATCCGATGATGATGGATTTCCTTCTCTTGGGTTCAAGAAGAGAATTGGAATGTCTGTGAAGTTAGGGAATGAACCGATGTTACCCCAGGCTTCGATTTCATCTTTGAGAGCATCTGAGAAGTTGAATTTGAGTGGATTCATGTTGACCTGATAGTTAATTTCCGTGTTCTTGCCAGCTGTTGCTGGATACTTGAAGGTTGTCTTGAGCTTGAAGTATGGGATCTTTGGATGTGAGGACTTCAGGTGATCTGTGATATACCTATCGACCGTTTCGGGACGAGTCTGTGAAGGAAGTTTGAATTCAGCGATAGTCAATGCACTTTGTGAGTATGATTTCACTTGGTTGATATCAGAGTAAATTGTGTTTGCTAAATGGTTATGCATGCTTGAGGAGGCAGATGTCAGTGTTGAATATCCTTTATACAATGGGCCGATAGCAATAAGACCGATTTCTAACTGAACAGACTCTACCGGGTTCGTCATGTAAGCGTTCGAACCAGAAATCATGAAGAATAATGGACCGAACAGCAAAATGATGATACAAAGAAGGAAGCAGCCGCCAATAGCTAAGTTCTTCTGTAGTTTTCTTTGTGCTGGTTGTGAGTTGTAAACCATCTGGTTCTCGAGAAGCATCTTGATATCTTCCTGGATGAAGAAGTGGTTGAATGCAACGCGTGTTTGACGACTCATCCAAACAAGAAGAGAGTGGATTTCGAAGACGAATGGACAAACTCTCATGAATGTGTTCAAGTACAAAATCTTGCGCCAACTGTTTTCTATATCTGGGAATGAGAAGTTAGCAAATACCTTACCAAGCCTTGTATCATAGAATACAATCAATATAGAAACATACCGCAAGAACAGATACAACTGCAAACCAGAAGCATATGGATTTGTGCAGACCCAGAAATCAAAGATGAGAACGCAAGCAAGTTGAACTGCATTGAGAATATACATGTACAAGAAGTTGTTGGAAATCCTGAACAAGAAGAAGATGAAAATGAAAATCATAGAGAAGATCAAAGCGAAAACGAACTTGAATGATAACCCGGATGAAGTTTCTGCACCAACTTCTTCAGCTGGTTGTGTCCATGTGCCAACGCCAAGAAGCATGATGATGAATGCAATTGTGTCGAGAATCAAGACAGTGAAGTATGCATTCGATGGAGGGATTCTAATGTTGTTTGCATTCTGAACAACCTGCTGCCATATGCTAGGGATGGACTTTGTTGAAAGGCCTAAGACTCTCTCTGGGTTATCGAAGTTGTAGAAGTACTTGTCTGGGAATCCATCGAGTTTGTTATCGCCTCCGAATGTCTTTGTTGTGTAGTGGTGTGGTGTGAAGACGACGGCGTTTCTAAGGTTGTCGACAACGTACCATGTGCCAATCAAGAAGAGAGCTATTTCGATTGTATTTGTGTCATCTGGATCAACACCTAAGAAGTCTGGGATAGAAATGGCAGACTGAGCATAGCTGACAGAGTTCTTGTATGTGTTGATGTAGTCCATGATGAGAGTGACTGTGGAGATTGATCGAAGGAACAAAATGACGATGAGCAAAATGTAGAAGGCTCTGTATGTCCATGGTTGAGCATAGATGTTTGTACCAACGAATGCAACGAAGACGTAGATTGTTATCAAGAATGAGAAGAAGTACGGCTTCATGTATGTGTAGATGATGCAGATCAAAACAAGCATTGGGAGTGACAAGCATCTGATGAAGTATGAAAGATACCTCATGCAGAGCTCGAAGTAATAGTCACGCTTGATTTCAGGCCAGTGAAGCATTTCACCAATAGCACCTAACTGTGTGAAGAACGATGGCGGAAGTTTCTTCAAGAATTCCTTTTCTGAAGGCGAAGGAACATAAATACCACCAGTGCGGAGCATTGCTGCCTGTCTTCTGAGGATGCTGTTGACTGAGTTGAGTGTGAGAACGTTGACACCTGCCTCGTTGTTGAGCTGAACTGTTCTGAGGAAAACATCGATGATGTGTCCGAGAATTGGATAGATGATCTTGTCCATGATCCAAGCCCATAATGTAGCGAGTCTGTCCTTGAGTGTCTTTGGTGGTTCATCGTCTTCTTCCTCTTCTTCTGGAACAGGAGGTTGTGTACCTTCTTGTTGAGCCTTGAGTTTGGCTTCTTCAGCTGCCTTCTTCTTTTCCTCCTCTTCCTTCTTCTTCCTCTCTGCCTCTTCGGCCTTCTTTCTGATCTCTTCTTCCTCCTTCCTCTGGCGTTCCTCTTCTTCCTTAGGATCGAGTGGCTTCTGTTCTTCATGTTGCTTAGCTTGTGGTGGAGGAGCCATCAACATTGGTGCTCCCTTTCCACGTCCTACAGCAGCAGACTGACGATCAGCAAGTTCGAAGATTTCTTCGATCTTCTTATGCTGAAGGGAGTCACAGATTTCCTGATTGAGTCTGTTGATAACCTTGAGCTGTCTGACTCTGATGAATCTGAAGGCGAGTCTCTGGATGCCATCCTTCCTGCACGCCTGGAACATTGGTGTTTCCATGATGTGGATGACCAAGCTTTCGAGAGCGAACAAGATGATCCAGATTGATTCTGTAGAAGACTGATCTCTGAACGGAAGGCCGAAGCCTCTTGCGATCCACTTGCCCATACCCTTGGAGATGAAGTACGGGATTCTGGAGAGAAGTCTGCCAATGATGACGAAGAAAAGACCCCACAAGTGGATGGAAATTGTCTTGTGTGAATCGAAATCGAACAGCAATGTCATGAAGAACAAGATGGAAACCAAGATGAAGAAGAATAAGCCATCGATTGTTGGGATGGAAATAGAAATAGCGATAGCAACGGCTTCGATGATTTCGAAGATGTTTGTAACAACAAACTTGATGACTCCCTTCAAGAACTGTGGAAGCTCGTTGAAGCCAGCATCGTAGTTCATAGCGAGCTCTCTGAACTGAAGATAGAATGTGAGCATAAAGGCTGTAACCATGTTTGTCAAAAGAGCTGCGACTTCAATGTTCCTCAATGACAAGAAGTCACCCCACTCGTTATCGAGAGGACCGAGATAGTACGGTGACTCTGGAAGGCCGAGCCAGATGAGGTACTGGAACAAGAAGCAGAAGTTGAAGAGAACGGAGATCCAAACTGCACCTCTCTGTAAAACTCTCGGCTTGAACTGGACGATAACCAAAACCAAGAATGAGAAGAAACCGAAGATTGTTGGGTTATAGAGTGTAGAAATGCACAATGAGATGTTAACGAAGACTGGCAAGAAGTTGTGGAGCATCATGTAGAAGGCTCTGTACAATCTCATACCAATGGAATTATCGAACTTAGGATCTGTAGCCTCTGGATTTTCTGCAATCATATTGACGATAATGATCAAAACGAATAGCAACTGCCATGTCATGGAGTAGTTTCTGTCGCTTTGGCCTTTACCATCTTGAACGAAAAAGAGACCAAAGTACTGGCACATGATCTTTGTCTTGGAACCCGAGGCACCGGTTAACTGTGGGAAGACATCGAATAAAACTTCAGCAGCGAGATAGATTGTGTTTGTGTAAAGTAGTGCGCCGACCATCTTGTTGAAGAATCTGGCCATCTTTGAACCCAAAAGGAAGACAAGAGAAATGACAGCCTTGACGACTGTTGGGTAGTCATTGGAAATAGAGTAGAAGAACATCAAGAGCCATGAAGCATAGAAGAAGAATGATCTAAGAGCAGCCTTGAATTCTTCTCTGATACCCTGAATCCAGATATTTGGCTTCTTTGTGAGTGGATTTGTGTTCATGTATGTGAGAGAAATAGCGAACATTGTAACAGCCAAAAGTGCAGTTTCACCATCTGGTGTCTTTGGAACTCTGATATCGATGATGTTGTTCATTGTGATATACTTGTTGTTGCCTAAGATGGATGTGAAGAAGTTTCTTGTCCACGAGAACTCAGAAAGCATGAGAATGGCAAGGTGGACAGAAACGGAGATACCCGAGACAACAATGGCGATCTTAGTGAGCAGAACCTTGTTGAGAACCTTTGAGTAGAAGATGAAGATTCCTGTCAAAAGGTAGACGACAGAGAAGATGTTTGGACCGTAGACATACAAGTATGCCAAGTGGAGGATGGCAAGGCCCCAGAAGATGAACATAACGACTGTTGGTGGGTATGTGACCTTAACCTTGGCCTGGTGTGTGATGATAACGCAAAGGAAGAGAACGATAATACATGGCCACAAGTACTCTGGAAGTGTCAAATCATCTGGCTTGATTAAACCTGACTTCTTGAACCAATCGCCGAACTTAGCGTAATCGTTCTCTTCAAGCTGGTCAAAGAGCGTTGCTGTGATGATGATGAGACCAGTGATGAACATGATGAAGTAGAAAATTGGCTTGTGGAACAAACCAAGAACGTTCGTGATGAGCTGGATTGCCCAAAGGAGGTTGAAGCAGTACAGGTTCTCCATGTAGCCGAATGTGATGCAAAGAATAACGACAGCAGCCACAGAAAGGTTTGTGAATAAGAAAATGACAAAGTTCTTTATCCATTTTGCGATTGTAACAATGAACTTCAAGAATGGGCTCAACTCTTTTGGTTTCTTCGGTCTGTCAACGATATCGCGAAGCTCCATTCCATCTCCTTCTTCCTCTTGCTTTGGCTCTTTGAAATGAACGACACGTCCAATCTGAGCGAGAATTGAAGTCAACAAGAAGCCAAGGATCGTGAAAATGAACTCCTTGTTCTGATCAACTGTGCCATCAAGGTTATCGAAGTGCCATAAACCTGCTTCCTTGAGACGGCGGAAATATGACAATTTAATTGCTTTGTTGAATCCGTAGAATAAATCGAGGCATGTAACGTAGATGATTGAGAACAACACGTTGTGGATGATTGAAAGTAATCTGAAGAACAAGAATTTTGCAACTCTCAGAGAAAAGAAGCAAGCGAGGAAAACGATGAACTCCCAAAAGACAGCAATGTAGCATGGGAAGAAAACTGAGTAAACTAAAATAGCTACAAACGAGAAAGCCAGCAAAATATCAGAAACGGTGACCAAAAGTTCTGGAATCTTTGGAGCCGGTCCTGACCTCTTGAAGACGAAGCAAAGCTGAACAGAGAACCAAATCTGAACAACATTGACTGTAAGGCTGAGGCCAGAATATTTGTCCATAGCATCGGATTTCGTGTATTTGTAGATTGGGTAGTGCTGACCGAGATATGAAACCTGGTAAAAGATGAATAATGAGAATATAATCGCATAGCTATAAATAATTATCAAAATTATCTTTGGAACGTACGGCTTTCCGAACATGCTCATAGTGATTGAGATCCAAACTATGTAAATTAGTAGTGGAAGGAACGCATATCCCATATTTGAGTCGAAAAAGATAAGAACAGCGCCCATAAAAGCCAAACAGAACGTCCAAATCAAGTCAGACGCGAAGATCCACGCCATTGAGGAGAAGATCCTTGACCTGTATTTGATTAATGTCTCTGGTTTGGTCTTTGATAACAAAACTGCGGCAACTATTTCCAAAACAATAGCAATAACACATATGGCAATGGTGAGATTTGGTGTCTTGACAACAGCGTTATCGAAATCGAGACCAATGATGCGAATTGTGTTTGAATCTGTTTTATTGGACTTACCGATTGACGACGCGCAACCGAGCAGGACGATATTGTATACCAGTTCTATGGCAAGAATAATTTTGTGTCCGGTGATTTTTGTCTTTGTCATGTTAGTAATTACGACATTTGCAACAAGAATTATAATGTTAATCATACCCATAACTGCTTGCGTAGTAACAGAATTTATGACATAGCATATTGGTAGTATGAATTCTAGTAAAACTATGCAAGGTATTGGAAATGATTTCTTCTTTTTCTTTGGTCCGGTATTTTCCTGATAATCGATCTTCTTCATGGCAGCCTCTGGGTTCGCGTCCTCAGCACCAATGACTGTTGTCGAGCTTGGCTCGCTAGAAATTGTATCATCATAATCATCGGAACTCATATTAAAAAAGTTTTATGTGAGAAAAAAAAACATAAAAAGTGAGAATTTGCAAAAAAAAACTGATATCTATACCAATTGAGACATCCATTTTTTATAATAACCGAAAATTTTATAGTTTTACAAAACATAAAAAGTTCGTTATTCCATCAATATCTTAAAACATAGCAATAACAAATAGTCTAGAGTTATAATTTTAAATTATCTATTTTTATTCTTTGATATATTTTTGACTAAATAAATATCAATAATATCTATTGGATATTCTAAAAATCATAAAATTAGCAGAGATTATGTGAATAAAATTACAAAAAGTGACAACATATTTTGTTGCGCAATTTTGAAAATTGTACGAGAATGTGGTATTGGTATTTCTTTTTTCGTAAGAAATTTGGAATTGGAATTATAAAGTTGTTTTATGCATTGCTAAGAATGATTTTTTAATTACTTCCGCAATTCGAAATTTTCAAAGTGCAATTGAAAAACTGAATAAAAAAATCTCAGCATTTGAAAAATTGATTTTTGGACTTCATTTGTATGTTTATTCTCTCTTTTTCTTTGATATGGTTATAGATATCAAAGAATTTATCAACCTTTTCTTAATTTTTCAAATTATTTCAGCAATAAAGGTATGTTTCGTAGATACATCTAAAGAGCCGATACTGAGTTGTCTGTAATACAAAAGTGTTATCTTAAATAACTCATAAATGTGCTGAATATAAAAATTTCTCGTTGAGTTTTTCGAAAGGTTGGAACATTTCTCGTTTGCAGTTAGATGGTCTTTGGACTTTTGAGTGTTTCATCGGTCTGTTATGGAAAATGTTGTGGAAATCCTCACAATATAACTAAATGAAATGGTCGAAAAGTAAATTAAGCTGATATTTGAATGGCATGACCATTGCATGTCTATTTTAGGGTAATTTTGGACTGAAAGTCGGTTTGCTCACCTGTATTGTTTTTGGTCGAATGAATCATCGGGCATGTTCATGTTTAACCAAAATGTCATTTATGTTTGTAGAACATGCGTCAAATTGAATCGAATGGAATGGTTTGTACACCTCAGTTTCAGATTAAGGCCTTTTGAGATTTGTATTTGGCTCAAATCGAAACTGGAGTTTCTAACTTTGTGCGGTCCTTTTTTGCAATGATCAACTACTGCCGAGCTTTGTTTCAAAGACTAAATAAATTTGACAATCAAATAACATGGACAATATCACTTTATCTCATTGAAAATCACTTACCTTCTATATTCTCCACATGTTTCCTGATAAAAAGTAACAAGTCAAGAATTTTTCAATCTCAACAAAACAAAAATGTTTCATGAAAAGAAAATCTTTTGCTATATAATAATCATGAATACTAAAATCTAAATTTATGAAAGCATCTTATTTTCAAAGCACATCTGATAGCAATGATAAATATTCAGATTTGTTAAAAAATGATTTGCAACAATTTTTCAAACTCATAATTAAGACATGAGGTTTTAAATCTAACGATTCATAATGTAGTACGATTGATATTTAAAAGAAAATGATATATAACTCATATGAAACTAGCTTTTGTCATGATTTAAACAAATATAGCAAAATTAGAGGGTATTTTTATTATCATTGATATAAGCTGAAAACAAAGCTTGATTGACTGCTTTTCCCGTCATGAATTCATTAGGTATTATATTCTTCAACATAAATATCGTCATATTTCTTAGATTACATAGCAAATAAATCAGCAAATCTCATGAATAATATCGGGCAAACTTTGAATGAATAATATACATGTATAGAGCAAAAACAGCAATACATCATTTGAACATTGTAATATGTTAGATTTGATTTTACATGTCAAAATTAAATTTCGACCGTTAACACCTTTTTATCACACTCTAAGAAGGAAAATAGAATGTATAATCTATGTAGTCAGCATTTTTATGACGAAATTTGCCAAAATCTAGTTTTCGAGTTGTCAATGTCTGATCTTTTCATTTACCGATAACATGATGTTTTGACTCCCTGGCCATCCTCACCCCAAGAAGTGGGAGGGAAAGTTGAACGTAAGCCAGGAACAAAAACAAATATTCGAAGAAATGAACTATTAGCAAATCGCAAAAACTCAACAAAATGTTACAAAACACAATTCATTCTAATCTATACTAAAAATTACATATATGTTACCATTGCAATTTTTCTATATTACTTACAGATAAAGAGATATTGATCAAAGAATATTCATTTTAGAAAAACAACATTTTCTCGAAATTTACTCGATTAATCACCAATTTGTATTTGGTAAAGCAGTTGCATATATACCCTCAGTTGATATCGAAAAGGTCTCGAGAAATCCAATTATATATAAAGAATATCGATATACCGGTATTTTACAATAAAATGCTGAATATAGCTTAATCTAACTGAATTATACATAATTTTTAAATATCAAAGCAAAAATAGCAAATACATTGCCGACGGTTTAAAAAAAAGAAATGAAAACTTCGAGAAGAAGTTCGAAGTCAATAAATGAAAAGACAGACTCAAATATTTTAATTTCAGAGTCCTTCAAACGCTATGAAAGCGAATATCAGAACGTTTTGAAGCTAGAAAAACATAATGTCACGTTAACTGAGAAAAACATCGCAACAAACGGACAAATAGAGAATCTTAGATTCCAGAACAACAAGGATCAACAGATTATGCAAATTAGAACGAATTTTATACAAAGACAACAAAATAAAATCGAAGAAAATAACAAAAAATTCGCTGATGACATTGAAGCATCAAAAGGAATCGAAGGAGAGATTGCTCAGATCCAAAACGAGGGTCAAGATCTCTTAAATCAAATAAATGAAAAATTAGAAGCATTAATCCCTCCAGAGCCGCCGAAGTGGGCTTCGGAAGAAGAAATCATAAAATACAAGAAACAGAAACTTCAAGCAATAAAATTCATGAATCAAATGCAAACAAAATTATTCCAAAAGTTAATTCCTCATCAAAAAGAGATTTTACAACTTAGATTACAGGCTTATCAGGACAGACTTAATGGTGCTGACAAAAGAAGCTCAGTAAGTCAAAAAATTCTCGAAGATCAACACGAATATTTGATTGTTCAGAAAGAAAACGAAATTTCCGAACAAAACGATGTCGCTGATGACGCAGAGCTCTGCATTGCGAGAACACAGATAGATTCATTTGAATTCGATGTCGGCAATCAAATGATTTTAACGAGCGATTTAGAAGCATCAAACGAGCAGAGGCTTCAAAACTTAAGGACTAAAGAGGCCGAAGTATCAGAAACAGAGTCTTTCATCAAGCAGGCTCAAATTTCAGCAGCAACAACAAAATCAAATCTCGAATTAGATTTCTTGGATGATGGTGAAATTCTTCCTAAATCAGAGAGCGGAAAGTTGATTATTTTGGATCCCGATGTTCCACAAGATGCAGCAGCCATTGTCACACAGATTGTCAATCACGCGGATCAGGAATATCCAGACGCAAAAGAGAAAGCTCGTCGCGAAGATTTCCTCAACATATATCACAAAAAAGTTTCAGACTTCGCAGGTTTGATTCGCGAGAGAGCGGAAATCGAAGCATTACAGATGAAAATTAATTATGCGACAATAGAGCACAAAGAGGCTTTATTCACACTACAACAAAAGGAAGCGTTGGTTAACAGAACTAAGATAGCAAATCGGCGCCAAAAGGAGCTCTTCGAGGCAATGAAGAAGAAAGTTGATGAAGCGGATGTCGGCGATGAATACATCGAAAACTTCATGGAAAGAAATGATAAAGTATTGCAGGAATCACGCGGTTTACTTGAAGCAAGAAGGAAAGAAACAGAAGATGCAGAAAACGAACTTCACGAACTTGAAGAACAAATCAAATCAAAGAATGTATAAATTTATGTTTTAATTCTTTATAAAATTTTATTGTTATAAACTAACATATTGTTATTTATTTTACAGAGAAGTTCCACATCTACATATTGAACAGCAAATTGGTAGGAAATGAATCAATTGTTTTCAAAAATATTTTATATTTGATTTTTGAAGATACTTTCAAATTTTAGCTTTTAGATAATGAACGCAGTAATGCTATTTAACATATTTATGTTGTTGAGCAATTTTATATTTTGAAATTAAATTTGATTAAATAAAGGATAATTGTGGTTTAACGTTGAGTAATAATTGACAGTAGTGATATAGAGTATTGACATTTTGAGTGACAGTTTTGATAGTTTGAAAAATTAAATATCTAAATTAGCTTCTTTGACTACTTTCTCAGCTTCAAGCCACTTCGCAGCGAGTTCAGACCACGTTGAAGTGCAAGCATCGGAGAATTCGAAACCTGGAAAAACAGTTGCTCCAAATAATCCCCATTTTCCTTCCGAGCAGTCGATTAAACGCGCTGCCTGCCATGTGCCGGCTGGAATGATGCTCTGCGGGCGCTCTCCTTCCTTCAAATTCGCTCCAATAATGTGCTTTTCAAAGTGACCATCTTCAAAAAGAAGGATTTGGACAGCAGCAGTACCAGCGTGGTAGTGCCAAATCTCATCTGACGTCACCTTGTGCCACTTGGAGACTGTTTTGTCTGTTAATGCGTAATAAATGGAAGTTCCGCAGCATCTGTTTGGAAGGGACGAAGGAACCTTACACCTGTAGATTTCGTTGAAGTAACCGCCTTCGAAATCGAGCGTATTGAGTCCCATCAATTCTTTAACTTCTTCAAAATTCATTGAAGTGAAATCACAGTTTTTCCAAAAAAATACAGTTTTCATTCTTTATTATCAGTTGATGCTCTTCTTTTCTTTACAAATCTACATTCATTACATCTATCTGTGTCTATATTTATCATTTTGAAGATTTTCATCCTTCAACATATTTTCATCTTTATCATTCATTATCATATGAATGTATTCAATTCCAAACATATAAAATGATAGAACTAAGACTATACTTCCTATTGATATAATTTAACTTTGTTGTAATAGTTTTAATACCTAAATAAAGAAATTTTAAACACTCTGAAAATTATTTCGAGATTTTGATAACAATCATCTTTGTTTGTTCTATAATTATAGATATTTTGTTTTTGAGAATGCAGATATCTATATATATAGTTTAGATTTAGGTTTTGCGTTGATGTATGAGATTTGAAAAAATGAAGAGAAATGTTACAAAAAAAAAATACATACATTTTATTTATAATCAATGCATAAAGCCACTCTTGACAGGATTCCTGATTTGCTTGCATACCATATTACTCTCTCTTTACCTCTCAAACAGACCAATCTTGGGTCTATGTCTTCTGTGATCTTTCGAGATTCTTCGTTTGTCAATATTTCCATTCCATGGATTTTCTCGCCGATTTGTTCAATTCTATTTGCACCCAAACAGACAATGTTCACATTATATCCATTTGAAAACATTGTTGTGTGAATTCCATCAATTCCGCAGCCGTATATCTGTTCACTGATTAAAGCACCGCATATATCATAAATGCAAACAGATGAATTTCTCGACTCATTCTCGCAACTGACGATGATTCGAGAGTTCGCAGTTAGGCAGATTTTGTGGAACTTAGTGTCTTCTTGGTGCTTGACAATGAATGATGAAATCACGTGTTTGTCATTGAACGAAACAACATAAACATTGTGAGAAATATCAATGGAAGCAAATGCAGCCAAAGAATCATTTGCCGAAACATTGACGATTCTGCTGGAATGCAATTGCAATGTTGAAAGCAAATCGCATGAAGTAACAGACCACAAGTAAACGAAACAATTGCTGCCGCAAACAACAAGTTTGTTTGAACTCGCTGCCATGCAGACAATGTAAGAAGAGCTGTTGGAGAGCTTGACTGGATTCGAAGGATGAGCAAACTGGAAACCTGTGACAACAGGAGAGTTCTTCGTAGCAACAAAGAGAGTGGCGGGATTTGTCGCTACTGCATAAATCAAATCTTTTGTGAATTTGTAGTTAAACTTAACTTTGTGCATTTTCCTCGATAACTTTGTGAAGATGCCATCTTCTGATAAGCAAAAGCCGTCTTTCATGAAAATAACAGGAGTGAGAAGATTCAGTTCAGGGACTTTTGGAGGAAGAATCACATTCTTCTTTATGGATTTTGCCTTGAAGATCTTTGTTGGCATCGCTCCAAAGTTCGCGCAGTGGTTCTTTCTTAAAATTAAATCATCTTCGTTCGTGACACCAACGATACACTCGTGATAAGCGAATGGATGAAATTCGACGTTTTCACAACGCTGATTCACACCAAAAACAGTATCAATCCATTCGTTGAGATGGAGATTGACGTATGGACTTTCCAAAGCAATCATATTCTTGTCGACGAAATCAGAAGCTGAAGAACACCACTTTGGAAGCTCAACATCATCAATAACTTTTCCATTTGATCTCTTTCCAAAGCTGAATTTATCGACATTCCTCAAAAATCGTGGACTGCAGAAGAACTGCGGAATAAGTTCTCTGTAGTCTGAGTTCCTTGTGTTGACGCTCGTCCATGATTGCTCGATTGAGAAGAAGAGTCTGTCCGCTTTATCGAAGAAACCATCTTGAAGACGAATGTGTAATGAAGTAAATGGTTCCTCGCGAACTAAGAAACCGCAAACAGAGCTGGGATTGCTCATGTTTGATCGATAAAGACATAATTCGTTTGGATCATCAATGAACTCTTTGTCTCTGACTAATTCAGCAAATCTTTCTGGATTAAGAGCACCAATCGGCTTTGAAAGATCTCTGAAGAACTTTGGTGATGATATATCAAACTTCGGACATTTGTAATCAGCAATGATCCATGGATAGATCGGATATTGGCTGACATCATTAAACGATCTTCCTCCGAGTAAATTGAGCAAATAAATATATTCGTAGTTGGTGAGTTTTCCATTTGCCCAATGTTTTGCAATCTTTGATCTTGTTAACAGTTCATCAGCATCAACATTTTGGATTGGAATGCCATTCGATCCTTTGACAAAGAATCTAAACAAATTGTTCTTGGAAAGAGTCTTCTTCGGTATTTTCGCGGATAAAACATTCAAGAATTCGTTTCTGACTTCGGTATTTGCAAAATAGAACAAATATGATCTGTTGCTGTCTGAATATACCTCAATTCCAATGTCTTCATGTGTCAAATACCTTCTGAAGATAAAATTGATTTCAGACAATGAAACTTGTTTGAAGAATGGTCTCTTCTTTTCGATACCTCGTGAATTACCAAACGAATCTGCAGAGAAAACACCATCGAAGCAAATTGAATCTTCTAGCAAATGCAAATGCCCACTATAGAAACCACTGATTCTCCTGCATGTTGCTTGGAAGACAGAGATTGATTTTCTGGTTTCTTTGTCAAATGATAAAACAAATTTCTTGACTGTTTCAATTGAGTCGTCATCATTATTATTTTGTTTCTTGTTCAGAGCATTTTTGTGATCAATAAAGTTCGTGTTTCTTCTGTAGAAAACTATCTTTCCTTTAGTATCAACTCTCGTTGAACTTCTCCAGTGTGTTGATGTCTGTGAGGACCAAGGACCTCCATCAGTTTCGATTGAGCGCATGAATGACATGAAGAGCTTTGATGTTCTTAGTTTATCATTCTTCGCATTCTTTTCATATTCATCGAGCATCTTTGTATATCTTTCTCTCTCGTTTTTGATTCTTTCATCAACTAAATCATTAAGATCACTGATAAGTTTTTTTTGATCGAACTGGAAATTAAATAGATTTGGTTGGCAATTATTGTAAATCATTTTTGCGTAATCGAGATGAATGTTGATAGGAATGATCATCATTAAAGACTTAAAGAGTTTGTCTGTCATTCCTTTCTTCTCCGGATGAACTTGAATGATGTGACCAGCAATATTTGCGAAAATGATGAAAGGATGAACTTTCGTTGTTCCAAACATAACAACATAATTTGGTTTGTTTTTAACAGCTCTCAAGCAAATATCTAAAGTCAACAATTGCAGCTGTTCATCTACGAATTGATCATAGTAAATATAGGAACAGAAGAATCCTAATTCGTAATGTTCAGTTGAAAGCTTTTCTAAGACTTTATCCATCAATTCTTTTCCGAATAGTTCGAATAATGGCTTGAAGTCATTCTTCGTTGAGAAAGGAAGCATCTTATCAAGCAAACTTGCAATTGTTTCAACAGGAAGTTCATATTTGAGGCAGAAATGAGCAAAATCTGCAAATATTTTGTGATGTTGAGTAACAATTTTCATGATATAATCGTTATTGAAAGAATTAATGATTACTTGGCAATGATTGGGTTGTTTTTCTGGATCAAATTTATCACTGGACAAATATGTTGTTAAAAACGGGGCAAAGTGCATTTGATCGGACATGAATAGAATATATGACATGTGCTTATAGATTTGATAGTTTTCATGATCAATCATCGAAGAAATCAAATCGAAATACTCCATTTTGTTATATTCTATATTATTAAGAATAATCAATGAAATGTCAACTAATGAGCGTTCAATCGCATTTGGCTTTGATGATCTCATTTCATTCAAGATTGTATCGATTGGATAGACTTCTTTTATGAAATTAGTTTCTTTGTTCTTGAGCAATGTTGTGAAAGAATCTCTTGCATAGTTTCTCACGTTATCATCAAAATGATAGAAAGAAACAAGATAAAGTAGAGTGAAACATGTTGGATTTTGATTAAGTTCGAAATATTTGACAAAGGTGTTCCATCGCAAAGGAATAAATATCAAATCTTCACTTTGCGGTCTGAGATGTTTCTGGAAATTATCTTCACTCAGAGAACCAACATTGTCATCAACACATGAATTAATTGTTGTTATTAACAATTCTTCCGGTGGAATTAATGCAAAATCTTCATTTTGGCCTAAAAGCTGTGGAAGAATTTCTCCGTACAATGATTTTTGGAATTCAACATCTTTGCCCATCCAAACATCATAATTTAATATCAAATACCTGATTAAATCAAGTTTTGATTCCAAAGAAACATTCTTGTAAAGAGAAACAATATCATGAACAATGTCATATGTCAAAGAGTTTGGCGTGTGTTTGAGGATACTTGAAAATACTCTAAATCCGCCTGAATCTCTAAAGAACTTTTCCATTTTCTCGTCTTTAGTGATCATTGCTACAGTGAAACCAAACAATGACCGCAAATAAAGATTTCCTTGCTTTCCTGTATCAATCAACATTAGTGGAAGCGTTAATTGGAATATTGAGTCAAACTTGATGACATCAACAAATGATCCAACGAAAGGAATTGCATCAGCTGTTGTTGCAACATCTCCTTTAATAACTTCCATGATTAAGCCATCACTTAGGTTGGAAGGAAGGTATCCGTATAAACAAGATGTTGGTAAAACATTTGAGAAATATGATTCTTGCGCTTGATCAATTGCTGTTGAAATCTTTTCGGTTTTCATGATGAAGATTGGTCCGATTTCACCACAAAAATATTCATTTTCAACACCACCAAAAGAAACTATGCAGTTTGAATCGATTTTAGGGAAAGGAAATTCTTTTGAGTAATTAGTTTGGTCTAAAACTAATTCATAATAATTCTGCTTCAAGTTAAAACAAACGTTATGCCATTTGATTCTCTTCATTTGTTCAATGACGACTCTGGCACGCTTGTTTTTGATTCTAAGTTCAACAACAAATTCGCTATTCTCATTGATGCATAATTTGACTTGATTGTTGTTATTGACTAAAGTGAATAATGTTCTATATTGATCGCTTTTAACTTTGTCGAATCTGAAGCAGAAGCAAACCGTTATTGGAAGTGGCAAATCAACAGAATGAGGCATAATTAAATCTCCAGATGAAAAATGGAAGAAAGAAGAAACTGGTGATTTTTCTGACCTTGAAACAAAGTCCAATAAACAATTTGCTAATGTTATTCTAAGACTATCATTATCTGTTGTTCTCAATGTCTTAATGATATCGCGCATAACAATTGGTGAAAAGAATTGTGAAGCAATAGATGAGAAAAGATTCACTGCCTTAAATGAAACTGATTGCGAAAGTCTCTCTAGCAATTGGCTTAATATATTATTGCTGAAACATTTATAAGCACTTGAAGCATTGTTGGCGCATATTTCGTAAATTCTCGTAAATATTCTATCTTCGAATTCAGAGTTTTCGACAAGTTTCACTAAAAGTGGAATAACATTTGGTTTAAACAAATTGTAAGTTGTTGCCTTTGTATCATATGCGTAGTTCTCAAATAAATCAACTAACTCAGAATCAAGATTTTGATATGGACAACCTGCCATCAGGGTTCCAAAAATATTCGATCGATGCATGTGAATTGGTTTCTGAATTAATGAATCTAAGTGTGCAATAATCTCCATCATTAGTTTAAATAATGTTGTTGAATGGAATATTGCTGTTGTTTGGGCGAAGTAGTTTAAAATTGTTGATTTTTCAATGATATTATTATCAATTGGAATTTGCTTTATGACAGATAAAAATGATTCAAAAATCTGTTTCGCAATGTTGATTAGTTTGATATTGTTACCAATGCTTGTAAGAGTAATAGAAGCATAGTTCAAAACTGAAACGAAGAAATATGGCTCTTTGATAATGCTGAAAATATGCTTGAAAATATCTCCAATTAAATGGGAATATTTTTCATTCAAAAATGCTGATGTCGTAACGAATACATCGACGAATGTTTTTAATATAGATTGGTCTGTGATAAATAGACAAGAAGACGCCAAAAATATGACTAACTTGTCTACTGTACTTTCGTTGTAATTTATATTTCTGGCGCGATTAATTGAAACTGCTTCTGTTATATCTGCAAATATTTGCGATCGCAAAAATTTAGCATTGTAATCAATGACTAACGTTCTAAATAGTGGAATGAAATAAAGGATTCTTTCATTGTTTGGCTGAGCGTATAATGTAGAGATATAGTTATACATTCCTTCTTGTTGTGTTTGATTATTGATAATAAACAAATAAACGAATTCTAAGAATGCCATTTGATATTCATATGTTCTTTTGTCAAGCTGTTTTAGTGGTAATGGGAACATTTTGTCGATTGGTATTAAGTTCAGGAACTCTTCTATAAGTGAAAATTCGATCTGTGTTATTTGACAAAGCGATAAAAGTAAAGCAAATGATTTTTCTGTTATTGCTTCTTCTTTCGATATTTGTAGATTCTGTATAGCGAGATGCATAATGACAGCTGATTGTTCATTGAGATTACTAACATAATGTTGCATTTCGACAACAATTAAATGCCAGGATTGATTCAAAATAACACAACCTTTCTTCGATAATATATTTGTGGTGAAATTAGCTAAAATCTCAACCAAAGAGAGATTGCTGTCGTCTTCGTAAGGTAATGTTACGATTTCGTAAGATGTAAATTGAGTCATTGCTAATAACATTAAATCATTCACAACAGCTATCAAAATAGGGTTCGAATTGATGTATACTATACTCTTCGTAAGGAATCTAAAGCATGTTGTCATTAATTGGAAATGCGACTCAATTTTTGCTTGAAAAGTGAGCAAATATTGAATTATTTTAGAAGTATCAGAAACGATATCACTTATCTGTTTCAAACTGAACTGTTCGAAAATATCTAGCGAAGAATTAAGAAATGCTGAAGTGAAATTCGAGTAAAATTGTAAATCTTGATCTTTCTTGAAGACAAACGTCCATTCATGAAACAGTTTTGCTAGAAATGAAACGATATCACCAATCGCTTGCACATTTTTGATTGATAATAAAGGAACGACAATGATACCAACGCGTTCTATTGCTGCCCTAATGTAGTGTCCAGACTGTAGAATGAAAATTTGCTGCATGTTTGGTATAGAATCGAAAAAATATTTCAATAAAATAACTGCGTCTGATTTTTGAAGAGTTTCGAATACAAAAAGCATAGAAATTGCCTCAGAAACGAAATTCCAGCATTTGTCAGGTAACTCAGGACATCTGTTCTCTTTCAGAACTCTGGGAAATATGTGCCGCAGGTTATAGAAAACGCAAATGAAGCTCCTAATGAAAAAATCTTCGATATTATCGCACTGCTGAGATTTTTGTGTTGCCGATGATGAATCAAACCACGAATGTAGGAAAAAAAGATGATTTAGAATCGGAATTTCTTTCATTTTGAACAGATTTGCGAGCGTTTCCTCCAATAAATCGACATCATGGATGTTTTTCACGCTGTTTAAAACCTGTTGCTGACTTGTTGGCGAATAATTGAATGAAATAATAAAATTATCAATCAGTGTCATCTTGGAATTGTTGGACTTAACGATAGAAAATGGCTTCGTGAAGTACTTTATCCATATAGGAATGTAATCGTGGCCCCCATTTTTCGCGAGGAGGCCACTTATTAATTCCATAGAATTGTAATATGAAAAGTGACAATGTTCTTATTTCTCAAAATCAAATTTAAACGACTTAAGATATATAAATATATCCAACGTATTCTTTTCAATTTTTGTAAACTATTCAAAATTGGATCCAATTTTATTGTTAGATTTTGATATGATAAATAAACTCGGCATCAAAAATAACACCGAACACCTAATATTTTGTCGCTTAAAAATCAATTTTCTATCATTTCATGATTTTTTAAAGCATTTGGATGATATTTTACACAAATTCATTCATTACTTTATATATAGAACATAGATATTCTATTAAAATAGAAACAGAGATCAATATTGACTTAATTTTCTAATTCTTGACTTGTAACCTTCAGCAACATGAATATGTTTTTCAATGGAATTGAATTTAATGATATTCATGTTGAACCAAAAAATTAACAATATTTTAGATGTTGATAAAATATTTGAAGAGTAATTATTTTTCAAAATGGTATAGTTTATTCGAGGTTGAGTTCCTTAGCAACACCATCGATGTCTAATTTGGATTCATCGATTTCTGGATTAAATGGTTCCGGCTCTTCAGCCTTAACTTCATATGTCACTTTGAGGTCTTCTCCTTCATCATCGAACTTAAATAATTCACGTTTCTCTTCTTCCGCTTCATGTTTCTGATTTAATTCATCAGGTCTTTGACTGTCATACATATATCCATCGATTTCTATCTCTCCTTCCTCTTCCTTGGACTTTACTGGTACTTTCCTACCTCTTGCTGTTCCTCTCTTTCCTCCTTTTCCTCTTCCACGGCCTCTGCCACGCCCCGGTTTCTTTTGCGTTTCTGTTAGTGCTGCTTCAGCAGGCTTTTGTTCTGGTGTGATATCTGGTTGTTTCTCAGCATTTTCCTGTGCTGGAGATGGCTCTGAGATCTGCTTTAACCGTGCAGTTGGATCTTTGTGTAATGAAATGATTGAAGATGGATCTTCAACATGATCTTTGATTGAGCGTAATAATATCAAAACAGCATTGTAAACGGACAATTCTAGGGATCCTTTGATTTCAAGGCCCTTTCCATAGTTTAGGAAGCAAGATTTGATTCTATTGTATTTGAGTTTCTCGTATTTCTTCTTGTAATCCTGGAAATTGAGTATCATTTGCTTCAATTTGATTGCTGTATCAAGTTTTGCCTTCTTTACTTCAGCCAAATTCTTGATAACAGATGGACTTTGTGGATTTGATGCTGTTTCGTAACTCTTCTGCTTTGCGATATAACCATCGAGTTTCTTTTTCACTGATTCGATCTCTTTTTGCATTCTAACTAAAACAACATTTCTGGCAGAAATATCTTTTAAGTCTTCCATCGCTCTGTAGTGGTACTCGTAGCACCTGTAGTGTGCATTGGCGATTTCATTGAAGTGTGGAGCGATTTTCTCGAAAAATTCTGCATAATTCTTGCAATCTTTCCTCACCATGGCCAATGTTGATTCACAGAGCTTAGAAAACGCGAATCCAAGGTTTCTTATCTCGTTTGCCGCCCCATCAAAACTCGTTACGACTTCGTCCAATGCTTTCGTATCCTTAATTAATTTACTATAAATACTCATTGTCACTTTTTGCTCAAAATGACACATTTTATTTTATGTCACATTTATATCCATTAATTCAAATTGCGATTAGATTTGATTTATCCAAGCACATCTTTGTAAAATAAACAATAATCCTCAACGAAAACACAAATAACTATGCATGATATGATACATATGTTTTAATTGAAAAGATAAATCCAACGATAATATCAGCTCTGAATATTCAGTGAATAAAAGCCTAAGCAGGCGCATTCAAAATTAAATAATTTATATCAAGCAAAAAAATAAAATATAAAATCAAATAAAAATAAAGAAATATAAATTATAATTCATCATCATCAGACGGCATTCCTTCATTTGAGAAAATTCCGACACCCTTCAACAACGCATCTAAATCGCCAGTCAATTCAACATCTTGGTTATCATCATCGTCATCATCAATCTTGATGTCGAGTTCATCACCTGTCTTGATAGAAGAATCTCCAACCTTTGGATCTTCTGGTGGAGGAACTTCTTCATCGACAATGTCGTCGTCCTTAGCCGCCATCTCCTTTGGAAGGACGTCATCATCTTCTGGTTCCTTCTCAGGTTCGACCTTCGGTGGGACTTCAACATCATTGTCTGTTGCAATTGGTGCTGGGTGTTGTTCTTCGATCTTGCTTGGTGTCTTTTCTGCTTCTTTCATTTCAATCTGAGCACTTTCTGGCTCTTCATCATCGTCTGACATATTCATGATGTCCTGGATTTTCGCATTGAGCTCTGGGGAGATTGAATCATCCTCTTCTTCAACGCCCCACTCATTAGCATCACCTGCCGTCTTCTCATTCTCCTCATCCTTGATGTTCTTGAATTCATCATCATCAGCGTCGTTGATATCATTCTCATCGACCAGTGTCTTATCCTCTTCTTCACCTTCAGATCCCATAACTTCATCAACCTTCTGCTCAATCTTCTGGATGATGTTCTTATGGTCATCAGTTGGTGGTGTCTTGACAGGACTAAAAACTTCTTCCTGCGACTCTTCCTCATCGATAGACTTCAGGCCGGCATCGCGCTTCTGTGACAATAATTGCGCAAATTCTTCGTCTTCTTCTTCCTCAAATTCAGGCTGCTCTTCTTCCTCAAATTCAGGCTGCTCTTCTTCCTCGATTTGCTGCTGCTTGTCCATACGTGGAGAGACAAAGTGATTCATCCTTGCTGGCTTAGAGTCAGCGAGAGATATATTATCTGTCTTAGCATTGATGATATCGTCATCATCGCTGGCAACGCGGAATGAGTCGAGTCCGATGAGATTGAGTGAAGAAAGATTGCCAACTCTGTGTGGTGACTCGTCGCCAATGCCGTGGCTGTTGACCTTTCTCATGATCTCGTCAACATCGACATCAGAATCATCGCTCTTTATTCTCATGTTTGCGAGTAAATGTGAAATTGGCTGTGGCTCAAATTCATCAGCAACAGGTGGAACAAAGAGAGGAAGAAGATCGTCATCAGAATCTGATCCGTGGAATGTCTTGTTTGGAGAATTCATTGGATTTGGTGATGCGTAATTTTGAGAAATTTTTGGTGTCGGTGGTGTGATTGGAGAGTCGAAGTCTGATTCGTTGATATCTTCGTTGAGTTTTCCTGTGTATTTCGCGTCTGTAACATCCTCGATTGGATGCAAATCGTCTGATGGAAGAGATTCTGGAATTTCTTCCTCAATGTTGTCATCTTCTTTAGGAGAGTGGAATCCTTGCTGAATCTGTTGTGGTTTCTGTTCGTTTTGTTGTGTATTATCTTGTTTCGGCTGATTTGTTTGCTGTTGTGGTGCTTTGTTGGATTTAATTGGGCGTGGAGTGTCTCTTGGCTGTTCAACTTCGTGCATTTCTTCTTCTTCATTGTAATCTTGTTCAAAATCTTGAACTTCTCTCTGTGTTGGTTTTCTGTCGTCGATTGTGTTTACCTGTGATGCGCGAGATTTCCTTGGATGCAGAGGCGACAAATTCATTGGTGTTTCAGGATAATTATTATTTTCAAGCGGCTGAGAGACATTTCTTGATACACCGATGCAGTAGTCGAGTTGCTCTTTGATAATCGAGAGTCTAGACTGAATTTCTTTGGCTGCTTCCGAAGCTTGCGATTCAGTTATAGCGTCTTTTGGCCTAGATTTGTGGTGCGATGAATGATATCTTGATGTTTGTTTCTTCTCAGATGGAATTGATCGCTTTCTTGCAGACTGTGGTTTTTCTTCTTCGAAGTCTGGATTTTGTGAGCTGTCCAAAGATAAATCAATGTATTTGTTGTGATGATAACGTGTTGGCGGAGCCATTTGTTCGGAACCAAAGACTGATTCTGTGTCTTCATCCAAACTTCGATTCAAAATTTTCGAAATTTTGTTCGTTAATCGTTTCTGTTCAGGATTGTTGAGGTATGAGTATTTGTGTGGGTTCAGTGGCTCGTATTGTTTTGTAGAAACATGCGAATTTTGCGGTTGTTCATATTGTTCTTCTTCTTCGTAAGAATAGCTTCTTGTTTTTGCGCGAGAACGCGAGTGCCTGTGATGAGAGCGCTCATTCCTGTCGAGAATCGGCTCCAGCGTGCGGCTATTAAGAATATAATTTTGAGAATTAAAATTCGCTGGAAATCCAAGCTGCGCCATACGATTAGGCGAACCGAAAGGATATTTCGGTTGCGGCCACGGTCCTTTTGGCGGGAATTTTATCGAAGATCTCGGTGCAGAGTGTTGTGTTATATTTTTGCTTTGCTCGATCGATTCCTGCATCTGGGAATTGTAAAGTGGTGCTCCGTTCGACAGTCTCAGCGGGAATCCCATTTGTGCTGCTCTATTTGGAGATCCTAACGGATATTTTGGCTGAGGCCAAGCTTGCTTCGAAGATTGATTTTTGCTCCTGCTCGACGATTGTGAAATTGATGAAGCATCTTTGTGACTCGAATGACTTCTGTGCTTCATTTTGCTTTTTATATTTTTAAAAAGTGACGTTGTAAATATTTTCTTCTTTTTATTTGCCTCTGTTCTCTTAGAAATGCATAATTTTCGTTGGCGCCAAAATGTAGTGTCACGTTTTATCTTTATTTTTTGCTCAAAAATCTTTTTTGAAGTCAGAAAACTATGAATGTGACATTATTTTTTGATGTAAATCCCAATTTCGATGAAAATCTCTCTTTACACTTTGATAGTATTTGAAAATCACTAAATCTATGGATTTACGAGCCAAAAGCTATTTGGTTATCATTTACATGAAATCTTTAAAGATTTCTCCAATCCAGAAATGAGAAATATTTATAATTTTTCAAATTGATATAATTTCAAATCCATACCTCATCAAAAACTCAGCCAAAATCATCAATATCACTTCAATGTATGGAACCCCTTTTGTTGCAAAATCGATAAAATATATTTTCTTTAAACATCAAAACCGGGCTTCAATCTTTTAAAAAATAATAATATTATAAGAAAATAGTTGTTTTTAAGATTTTAATTGAATAATAAAGAAAATAATTTCAATATAAGTTTTTTAACTAAAAAATTATGATTAGTATTGGTTGGAGTCACCAGCGGATAAAAGCATGTTTGAGCCAAGAGTCCTGAATGGTTTATAGTTGTTCTTCCTTCTGTAGCAGAACAAAACGACAAATACAATGACAACGATGATAATGACAACGAATGTCACAGAAAGACCGACCTTTAATGCGATACTTCCGCCGCCTTGGCTGCTTCCTCCGCAAAGAGTGGACTCGTGTCCATCCTTCTCGAAGAATTGCTTGAATCTGTAGCCTCTCTTGACGTAGACGAATTCAATTTTGTCGCAGCCTTCGAATGCTGTTCCATTGATTTGCTTGGATCTACATTAGATGACTTTGGACAACTCAGGGCAATTCTTGAATATCTCAATGCCGAATTCAGCTTCACCGGGGATTGAGACATAACTCAAGTTAGCGCATGCATCAAATGCATTTGAATCAATTATCAATGAATCCGAATCGAGAGCAACAGATGTCAATCCTGTGTTGTGGAAAGAATTAACACCAATGTATGAGGCTGCTTTGAATGGATCAAAGGAAACAAGAGCGACGCAGTTCATAAATGCTTCTGCGCCAATGTAATCAACATTGCACTGTATGTTCTTCAGTGATGTGCAGTTCTTGAATGCCGCATCAGCAACTTTAATGCCTGCATTAGCATTGCACTTGAATGTAACCAAATTAACGCATCCTTCGAATGCATGTTCAGACGGTGACTCATCAACTTCGATTTCATTGATGTTCTCACAGAAAGCAAAGCCATATGCAGCAACAGACTTAACGTGGAGTTGCTTGAGTGCGTCGCACTTGTAGAACATGGAGCTGCTGATGTCAACGAAATTCTTTGTGTTGAATGAGCTGAGCTTAGAGCAATATGCGAAGCAGCTGGCATTGAATGTTGAAGCTTCAACAATGACCGTAACGTTCTCGAGATTTGAGCAGTGTGAGAACGCTGATTCACCAACGTTGAACTTTGGCTCGGATTGAACAAAGGTGATTGCTTGGCAATTATAGAAAGCGAATGCACCAATTGATTGAATGTTTGTTATATCAAATAATATAAGCTTTGTGCAGTTCACGAAGCAGTTGACGCCAATTTTTGTCATCTTGGACTGAGAACGAATTTCTACAAATTTGCTCAGTTTGCAAAAACACCAACACACATCGATTCGATTGGTGATGTGAATTCAGTGAGAGATGCGCAGCCCATGAAGACATGGCAGCACGCTGACTTGATGTTCTTGACATCAACTTTTGCAAGATTTACGCAGTTCATGAAAGCTTTTTCGATATTTTCGATCTCATAAGAAGCTGTAAATGACTTGAGACTTGCGAGATTGGCGAATGCACCAGAGCCAATAGTATGGATTGGGAAGTCGGCAGTTAGAGAATGTTCTGTTTCCAGGTCTTGTAAGTTCTTTAACCTTGAATGTTGCCAATGACTTGCAGTCCTTGAAGCACTCACAGCCAATTACACCAACTTTAGCATTGATGACAAACGACTTCAAGTTTGTGGAATTCATGAATGCTTGAGGACCGATGAAATCAAGAGCTGCATCTGTCTCAACAGACTCGAATACAGAGTTCATGAATGCGCCTTCGTCGATGCTTTTGACTGTGCTTGTTATGATCGTTGATGGAACATTTGGACAGTTAGCAAACGAGTAATTGCCGATATTTGTCAATTTGGAGATATGCAGAAGTCCTGTGAGCGAAACGCAGTTGAAAAACGCTCTGTGTCCAATTGCTGTGATCTCAGAGTTAACAGAGAATGTTGTGAAGTTGAAGCAATCTTAGAACATTCCATCAGCAATAGTATCAATTGCCTGTCCGCAGATGAACTCCTTGAAGACAGGGAATCTGTAGAACAAGTTCTTTGGCAATACTGGCTTTCCTGCTGACTGAATGAGAGCGAACTTAGTGAGATTCATGTTCTCTCCAAATGCCTGGACATCCATGCAATCAGAAACATTCGTGTGGACTGTGAATGAATCGAACCTGTTACACTTCGAGAAACCGAATTTTCCAATATGAATGAAGTTTCCGTGATAATTGAATGTAACTAAATTATCACAATTGAAGAATCCAGAATCGCCAACATAAACGTGATCAGCAATTATTGTGATTGTTTTAAGATTGTGGTGATTGGCGAATGTGGACTTATTTATCATGAGATATGGGCCTTCATACTGGAATGTTTCGATATTAACGAAAGACTAGAACATCCAGCTGTGGATTGTTGTTTGTTGCTTCGATGTTATTCTAACATTTGCAACTTTTGTGCATTCAGAGAAGCAGAATTTTCTGAATGTAACAGAATTGCACGATATAACTAATGTTGTGACTGATGGAGATTGCTCGAAAGTGTTGTCACCAATAGCAATGTTTTGGCCATTGATATTGATAACTTCGAGAGACTTGAATCCTTGCATTTGAATTTTAGCTAAAACCAAATCAGATTGGTATTCTATCGTCAAAATTTTAATGCTATTTAAGCCACGAAGACTATTCTTATTGATCTTTATGCTTTCACAGTTTAATGCTAATCCTGTGAGGCTTTGGAATGATGCAAAGGCATCTTCATTAATTGTTAAATTCTTGTTTCTTAAAATGATTCCAAGGCAATTTGGCATTCCAAGGAAGGTAGTATCCTTAACAATAAGATTGCCACAACCGATATTTATGGTCAAAACTGATGTGCATCCTTCGAAAACGTTATCTTCAATCACCAAATCAAAATGTTTTGTAAGATTAATATTCTCGATAAGATTGACATAAATGAGCTTGCTGCATCCAGAAAATGCGTTTTTGAGGATCTTTGTGATGGTTGAGTTATATGAGAATGAAATATCTATCAATTCAGAGCAACTAGCAAATGCACCGACACCAATCACTTCAACTTTCGGCGCTTTAACATCAACAGTCTTCAAACTTGAGCAGCTGTTAAATAAATTGTCTGATATTTTGTCTAAATTTTTTGATAGATCAATGATTGTGACAGATGATAAATTTGTGGAATCCTCAAATGGGGATTTCTCAAAATCTATTCCAAGTAAATGAATTGTCAATGATTCGAGATTTAAACCCATTAATGTGTCAACTTTAACATTTTCGTCTGTTTGTGGTAAGTTCAATGCTTTGATCGCTGTTCCATTGAAGATATTAGATCCCAAAGTCGTTAATGAAGTAACTGATTGATCAATAGTGAAATTAGGCAATGCTGTGAATCCAGCAAATGCTTCGTCTTCGATGGTCTTAATCTATCCTGTTACCAAAACAGTATTGATGTTTTCCGTTAAATATTTCGATGTTTCACTGCGCAATATCGAATATCCGCAAGTTACGCTCAAAATTCTGTTGTCATTGCTATAGCATGACGGATCTGAGAAAGATTTTACACTTTTTGAGAGTCTCAAACAAAGACTTAAAAAGATAGAAAATGTCATTTTAAAAATGATTCTTCTTTTGAAAAATTATCGATTTACAAATTTTTTTGGATTGTTTCTTGATGCAAAAATATCGTCAATAAGATTTTTTTACATCATGATATGTAACTCTAAATGTAAGCAAATGAAAGTGTTTAGTATTTGAATTATAAGTTTCATTGAGATTTAATGAATTATTAATTTAAGATTTTGGATTATGGCAATTTTATTATTTGTTAAATCGATAAAATTAAAAAATGTGATAACAAAACACTATATTTTTAGTCCAAAAGACTCACTTTCCCGTAAGAAAGGTTCGAAATGTTTAAATTATCAATTTGGAGTACTGGGAGTCTGCGACATAATTATACTGATGAATTTGTTTGTACTTGTATGCATTTTATTGCTCTTACTAAGGATATAATTTTTTTAATATTATTTCGTCATTTCTTTTGTTATAGAAAACTTCAAGCGTCAAAATGACAAACTTAGAAACTTTCAACGCTAAACTGTAAGAGAGGCTTCAAAGCTTCAAGTTATCGAGAATATCAATTATTATTTCATTCTCGAAGCAGGATTTAAAAACAATTGTAGTAGTGCACTTCAAACAGTTGATCTCAATGATCGTATATCGATTCGAAATAAAATAAATCATTTCAACGAGCTTAAGCATGATCTTGCAGCCTCTTCATTTTTGCCACATACTATGAATATTTGAAGAGTTGTTGTTGGATCAAAACCGAAAATATCCAATTTTTCAACAACTGCTTTTTCTTTGGATGTTAAAGCATCATATTGAGCTTGAAGTTCTCTATATTTACCATCAGAAGGAGTTTGTATAGCATTTTGGGGTGGATTTGGTTTCTGAGGTGAAGGATTTTGATTTGGCATTAAATCGTCTGTTGGTTGTGAGCCTTGACTAAGAATTACACTTACAGCTGATTCTAAGTCATAACCAGCGTTGCGTAGCACTTCCATCGCTTGTTCTGGAGGAAATCCCATTTCGATAAGTGATTTGACTTTATCATTGAAATCAGGCGGTTCTCCAGGAAGTGCATAGTTGAAGCTTTTCGCAGGACTAGGAATTGTTTGAACCCGAGGAATTTCATCTTTATCTGGTGGATGAAATATATTAATTTTCTTCGGAATACCTGTATATATCATAACAAACTTATCCGGTGTTAGTTTTATGTCTTTAATCAATGAATTATCCGGCAATATTTCTCCATGAAAGATAAATTGAGCATTTTCGAGGTTTATTTTTTCCTGAAATGTCAAAATTTTCTTTGCATCGAGTAAAGATCCTTCAGGGTCAATCTTTACCGTGAAAATTTTTCCTACAATCGATTTAAAATTGACTTCCAAAATAAAAATGTCATTTTAACAAACAGTTTTTATGCATCTCTATCAATACATGGGACAATTAACTCAAGTTGAAAACTTTTCAAAATGTAATTCAGCAACTACTCATATAATAGGGAGCAAGAGAACGGTCTTGAGAAATTCGTGTTCTGATCTTTTAACAGAACAAATAAAACAATGTTACAAGTTCCGATTGAGGTGTAAAAAATAGTATATGAAAGATAATCAATATTCAATACTTTGCGCATGAAATAAATAGATTCAAATTATTTAAGTGCTCGTTAGAATTTATACAAAACTGCTGATTTTTGATTCTGCAAAAGTTCAAATTAAAGATATTGTTATATTTAATAGGATTGATGTAGTTTTCACTCGTCATTACAGTTGAATCACAGTAACATCCATCAAATAATATAGGTCCAGCCATTGTTATTTGCGTATTTCCACAGCCTAATAAAATCGAATTTCTAAGTGTTAATGTGCTGTCTGCAGGATTGAAAAACACATTTTTAGTTCTCGATGCATTTAAAATAACAAAATCTTGTAAGGTATGCGAGAAATGCAAAACAAAATAAATGAATAAATCATCTGGATTAATGATTACAAAAAACTTGATATTGGCAAGTGATGGACTATCTAATGTAACTGTTGCTGAGCCCAGAAATCCATGACAATCTGTGAAATTAAGATATCCTAAAAATGATGGAGATCGAGCAATTGAGTAGACACTATCTGATGATTGGACTTTATTTCCAATTGAGTAGAAACTTATTTCTTAGATAGAGAGATTTTTCGTTCTCTCACAAAAAATGCATTGGAGTATGATGCATTACTTCTGCTCAATCCAGTGCAATTACTAATACAACAGTCACTCATTAGTAATTTGGAATTAGATAAATAGAAGCAAGAACATGCGTCGTTTGTTTGCAAATTCCTAAAAAATACAATGCTTTAATGTAACATCAGTACCATCAAGGCAGAAGATTCCACCTCTTAGCTTAGTATAAACAGTATCAAATATCGTTTGATTTATCGATAATTCAATTGAATTGTATTTGATCAATTTATTTTGAAGAATAATTGAATTTTGAAAGGATTTAAAGCTGGATTTGTGTATATATACATTATTCGATGTTAATATGAAGGAAGACAAGGATTTTGAAATTTCAATATTTTTGAAATAATGTTTGTTATTCGACGATATAAAAGGGGATGATATAGTGACATAATTCAATGATAATTCCTTAGTCGAAACATTCATTGTTCATCATCGAATCACCAGATACATTCATGAAAGCTGATAAACATAAAAATTAACTGCAAACCGTGACAAATTTCACCTTCACATTAGAAATCATTTGTAATCGTATGTACTCTTTTTATTTTCATCAAAACTCTGGAGATATATTGTACACTGGTAATTCTATCTGCGTGTGAAGTTAGGAAGCTTAACAGTTCTTCATCTTGTTATTCATAGGTATGCTCTAGTATTGACTCTAAAATACGGGAAAAATTTTCCTTCTGCGGTGTAGTCCCGCGACCTTCATAACTTTTTATCTGATCAATATTTTTTCGATTTGAAAGTACTTTCATGTACATATTGATAGTTGTCTATCCAGTGGTGTAAGTGGC
>JALKBU010000435.1:0-40332 GCA_023091735.1 Trichomonas tenax
CTAGGTCGTGGAATATCTACATTGGTAGCCTTAAAAAGCAGTAATAAACTAGTGGAGAACATGTGAACGATATTTTAACGAAGTTCGATGGCATCCTGTGCAGACAAGGTTGCTCTTGTTCATCAGTGATGTCATGATCATTTACATTGCTTTTGCAATGTTACGAAGGGGCTGCAGCGGCCCTATTATCACCGGAGGCAGGATTTTCTTTGTCAATCTGTGCTTTGGTCCAAAAAAACAGACCTGGGCATCAAAACTTACCTCACTTGACATGCTTAGCCTTTTGGAAGATGCTATTTTTTGACAACTATATGAAAAAAATTTATTTTACATATATCATCATCTTAAAATTTTTTTATTTTCTAATTCATTTTCAATTTTTATGGATTATTCATTGATTTATCATAATTCCTAAATTGCATTTGCAAAATATATTATTTATTGATATGAAATATTGCAATAAATAAAAGGTGTGTTTATATTATATTTAGAAACCGAATTCAATGTATATAATTATGAACTTAAATATCAAATATCAACGTATTGTTGCATTATGTTTGTGATGCAATCTTATCAAGTCTCTTAATTCCGTTCTAAATTCAAGAATATTCTTTTTGTGCCAAATATATACGGAATTATTAAGCATTCATGCGACAAAATTAATAAGTGTCATCCAAAAAGAAAAATCTTTAAACAGTTTCCTCCAATAATGGTACTTTACATTTAAATATTGCAATTTTGAAAATTTTGAGAGGTGCTTTTTCCCAGTGAATTAAATTGATTATAATCAATCAATTTTTAAAAGAGGACATCAAAACTATCAATTCCAGAGTTTAATGTACAGCCAAATTTATCACAGTGAATGAATATAATTAGAAATTAATTCATTGGCAATTCATTATAATCATTTTTTGAAATTTATCATTAAATAGGCGCAGACCCTTAAATATATACAGATAAAACAAAAATAAAGTAAATCCATTTTATTTTCAAAAAATGTTATTCCACAATGAAAAAAATTGCCAACATTTTTTAAATGTCCGGATTAATTCTTGATTTCGACGATGCCGCAACAAATATAAAAGAAATGATTGAAAGCAAAAAGCTCTACAGATTGTTCAACAACGTTAAAGTGCTATCTAAAGTCCTCAAAGCCTCTAAATTAAGTTTAACCGAATCAATGAAAGTATTAGAAGATTGTAAAACGTTCTTTCAGGTAAACAACATCTTCAATATTTTGCAGGCGATAAACCTTGATCTCCCTAATGATGGATCAATCAATTTTGATCAAATGTTCAATTTTTTGATATTCATCAGTGAAACTTTTCAGTTACATCCAATTACACAAATATGTGAATTACTCGCCAGTGTTTTAAATGACAACTCACATACTATTGAAGATCTCTTAGAGAATCAGGATAGCGCAAATAAAAAACACGAAAAAATGGTACAAGAAATTCTTGATACTTTCGATAATGAACGCAACGAGTTGAATGCGAAAATTGCAAAAATAAAGAGTGAAAATGAAACATTGAAGAAATCCAAACAATCTTTGACAACAGGGAACACTCAAACAGCTCAAAATATCGAAAATGAAACCAACAAATTGAAAAACGAAATAACAAAACTTACTAACGAAAATGATGAAAAAACCAAAAAGATTCATGACCTCGTGAGAGAAATCAATGAATTGAGAAACGCCAGAAAACAAATCAAGTATTCCAATGAATACGTGTTGAGTATTCAAAAAGCACTAAAAGAATCATCGAAATTCAGAACAGCTAAAACAGAAAACATTCTTGCATATAACGAATCAATTGCTAACTCAATCAATGAATGCAAATCAATTTGCTCACCCGAAAATGCAAAAGTTCTATTCGGACTACAATCTTTTGATGACATTTACGTGTATTTCAACCAGCTCGCCAGCAATAACTCCAATGATATGCTCCAGATTGCATGCAGACTTGGACTTAGTGAAGCCACAACAGAAGATGGAAGCACTATATTCATAGGATCATGCTATTGGAGAAATAAAGCACTTGCTTCATGTCTTTTGAAGTCCGAATGCAATTTAAATGCAGTGAACAAAGCGGGAAACAATGCACTTTTGGAGGCTGCTGCAAATGGCAAAACAGACATGGTCGAATTGCTCGTTCAAAACGGATTCGACAAAAATTGCCGCAGCGAAAAGAAGAGCATGAATGCTATGCTCCTTGCTGCAAAAAACGGACATTTGGGGACATTTCGCTACTTAGAATCAATCGGCTGTGATATGGAAAGCTTTGATAATTATAATTCAAATTGCGCCTACACTGCTGCACGCAATGGACACTTAGATGTATTAGAATTCATAATAAACAAGGGAGGAAATTATACAATGAAAAATGCGAATGGCGATTTCGCGTTACATGCAGCAGCAAAAGCCAACAATCCAAATGTTATCGAATTCCTGATCAAAAAGGGCTTCTATATCAATGAACAGAATGGATATTTGAACGCTCCTCTTCATATAGCAGTTATAAATGGCTGCGTTGAGGCCGTAAGAACGCTTGTTGCTAAGGGAGCGGTAACAAATATCCAAAATGAGAAGAAGAAAACACCAATCGAGATTGCCGAATCTAAAATGAGCGAAAATGATAATTATCATCAGATATACAATATTTTGAAACATGCAGTCTACATCAATAATTCATCTGACATCGAATTAGTTTAAATTATTTGTTTTTCGTAAAATTGATATATTGATAAAAAAACAAACAAACAAAAACTTTATGAATTGATAAATATATCGATATTCTTTGTTGGCTGAGCGAGCAGCTTCGCCTTCGCCTTCAAGACAGACGCCTGGAAGCACTTCATGACGCCTGTTGCAACTTCGTTGGCCCACAAATAACCATCGCGTGTGCCGAGAGCGACAAAAACTTTATCATCGAATTGGAACTCATCTGCAGGAACAAACATCATTCCGCGGAAGTCTCTTGTAAATATGGAAAGCTCTATCGCACCCGCGCGAGGGATCGTGAAAATTCTTGTGCATTTGGAAACATGCCTTGAAACTAAGGATCCACCTTCGAATTCTTTGACAGAGTCGTCTTGGTCTCTGTAGACAATCGTTCCATTTTCTACGCCAAGGATTGTTACGAAACCAGATTTTGTCGCAAAGAGATCACCAGGGATTGCTCCAAGATTAAGTTTTCTTGCAGCTTCGACACTGACATCAATCTTGTGACCGTTGTATGTCATGAAAGCTTGTCCGATGACTCTAGCAACGAGAGAGACCTCTTCATTCTTGTAGAGCACAGAAGGTTGGTTTGCGAGCACTTTGCTGAGCGGATGAACAAGAACAATTTCCTTGAAAACATTGACAATGAATGAAATTCCTTCTTTCGACAAAACAACATCATTCTGCTCAAAGCAGTTGTTGTGTAATGTCTCGATGCATTTGGATTGTATGAATAATGACTTCATTTTCGTTTCGCAGTCTTTTACGCATAAATAAATTCCAATTGTTCCAATTACTGTTCCAATCGATGAATCTGGCGTCATTACTGTATAGGAACGAGAAACTTCGATTGGATAAGTAATTCCATCATCACATAAAACATTTTCGAACTTTCTACGACTTTCAACCAACTGCAAAGATGAAAAGATTCCAGAAATGCCTAAAGAACGTGCTCGAACACATCCTTTCATAGAATCGAATGTGAACCATATAGTACCGCGCGAAAATCCTTCGACAACGCCTTTTCCGAGTGTTGGATGAGAAACAATGTCTCCTGGAAGAAGACCGAACGATAGACACAGTTCTTCCTTTGTGTCGATCAGTAAGTTCATTCCTGATGCCGTCGTAACTGCTTTTAACGGATCATTCGATCTCTTTTTGAATTGAATAATTCGTTTTTTGAAAGTTTTTAGTTGACCGTCCACTATACAGCATATCTTATCACCCACTACACCAAGAACTGTTCCAGTCGTCTCGTTATCGATAGTTACCGTATCTCCAATCAAAAATCCGTACATCGAAACAGAACGCGATGAAACATCTGCTGTTATGTCTGTAGAAAGCTTGACGAAGTGTGGGCTCCTGACACTACCAACAAGAAGCCCGAAAAACAGAAGTCCTGGATGCACAGGTGCTGTAATGTTAACGAACGCAATACTGTGGAAGCAACCACATCTTATATATGTAACACCGGTTAAATCTGCTTTAACTGGTTCCAGGAAAGAATCCGCTCTTCCACAGAGAGTTCTTCCATCGATTGAAATTCCGCATGAAAATGCATGTCCATCTTTCGTGAGGAATATCGAATGTGCGTCTCCACAGTCCGCGTCAATAATTTTTTCGCCATTTAGATTTTTTAATTGTTGGAACGACGAGATAGGCGAGCTTGCATCTGGTACACCGATTCTTCCATCAGAGGTGGTGCCACAGACGAAGACTCGACCATCTCTTGCGATTGCAATTGAATGAGATCCGTATGCAACAACTCTCGCGATTTTAATACCGATTAACGATGATATTGGTTGAAAAGAGTCCGATGGCGATGAAGATCCGCAGCCGCATGCGGCGTCATTACCTTTTGCATATGCAATTCCCGAAACAGTTACGGCGAGGCAGAAAGTGGAGCCGACGGCCATGTCACAGACAGGCTCAGGGAGGTGTGATACAGCGCCCTTTCCGGTCTGTGAAGTACATGAGAAGATATCGCCATTGCAATCGAGCGCGTACACGGCGCCACTCAAACACGTGCAGAAGACGAACGGCTGAGAGGATTGCAGTCTAACAGGCTTCTCGCCGTACATCGACCCAATGGCGTACGCTTCGCCGGCGTCAGTAAGAATTATTGTGATTTTATCACCGCAATGAACCCATGTTACGTGAAAGTCCTGAAAAGACGACATAAACATAGGAACTGGGACCTCCGGTGGCAGGTTTCCCAATTGCTTTTCGTCATTATAGCCCCAGCCGTACGCACAGCCATTTTCGTAAACAACGACGTTATGTCGCCAGCCGACGCCGCAGGAGACTATGTGGTTGCAGTCTATGTTCACCAGGGCGGGCTGCATGCCGTCACCTTTCCTGCCGAGTCTGTCCTGCCCAGGAGCACCAGCGCTGACAATGCCCTGTAGCATTTTATATAGATTTGTCACGTTTTTTGTTTTTTTAGGAATTTGATATTTGGAATGTACTTATTGTATAATTAATAATTTGCAAAGAGAATCCTGAAAATACGCTGGTTTTCAATCCAACCAAAAATGATTTCCTGCCAAGTAAATATAATATACACGTCAAAATTATATTTACATGTCATAATTTCACTTAATCTACATGACATATTATTATAATTACATGTCATAATATTTATTTACATGCCATATTTTATATAATTACATGGCATAAATTTATATTAAAAATTCCCTTTATTTAGTGTTGAAGACCCTAAAATTACCAACCCCATATTTTATTTTTCAACCCCTTAAATTAAAATTTTAATGGAAGAATTCATCAATCATCTCAAAGAATTATACACATTGAATGCTGACTCCCAAGAAGATGCGCTGAACGCGATGAAGCAATTGCTTACATCATACAATTCTCTTGTGTATCTGTTGCAAATTCTACAGAATGCAGAAAGTTTCGAACCTGATTTGATTATGTATGCTAAGGTCAACATAGAACGCATATGTCACCATAAGCTATTCGAAGAATACCAAAATTACGCAAATTTATTCGAACCTATTATCGATATTTATTATTCTTCAACTGAACAATATGATGAATTATTAAAATTATACAGAACGATTTCTTATAAAGTTGGTATCCAAAATACTTCAAATGTCATCATCAGACGATTTTTTGAATCTGAAAATTTAGAAAGAAAATATCACACTGTTCCCCTGATGTTTACACTTGTCAGAATTTTCGTATATGCTCGTGATGTTGAAGTAGAGTTTGTCAATCCATTAGGATTTTTTGATGATTTTTGTCAATATTCAAATGATTATTTTAGTCAGGATGAAGTTCAAAATATAGCAATTATTAACACTTATAGTAACATCAATTTCTTCTTCACGAGTGATGTATTTGCTTCTTATGACTTCACAGAGAACGTATTATTAAATGATTGCTTGAACATGTTTCTAAAAATAGATGAATCATATGTAATTGATCCAAGTATTGCCACAACAATTATTCATTGTTTCTTCAATGATCTTAACTTTTATGGTCTTAGAAGACCACCTGTACTAGAAAAGATTAACAATTGCTTGAAATCGGCATTACCAAATTTGATTCAACAGTACTATTATACTGAGGTTCCTGCAGCTATATTGCATTTTTTGGCTTACAAATTTAATAAAGAAATATGGGCCGATAGCACTGATATGCTTATTGAATTATGTATTGCTGCAGGTGAAGTCACAGAAACCTTTAATGAATACTTTGAATCAAACTCGTTGTACTTCTATTCCACATCATATGATATCGATCCTAATAATTCACATTCCCCAAGAGAATACGTTCATTGTTTCCTTCATATATTTGTTAATGATAATAATTTAGAACATGTATTGGATTATTTAATTAATCAAATTCCCCAAGAAAACGAGTTAAGGAACGAAAGTATCTATTACTGCATTTCAGAAATATACTTCAAATTTAGAGAAAACCCCTTAATAGTTGAAAAAATGAACAAGATCTGTCAATACATTAATGGAGTAATTCCCACCCCATTATTCTTATGCGCAACAACTCACTTCTATTCACGTATTTTTAAAATATTGTCTGAAGAGCAAATCATAGCACACATAAACATATTGCTTCAGCAAAACTTTGGTGAGTCCCAATTATTCTATCTTTTAGTAGTTAGATTTGTTACATCAATTCTTGAGAACAATATGTTTATAGTTGATGTTGCTATTGTTGAAAAACTGCTTGTTAATGAAAACTTTAGTCAATGCATACAAACAATACAGTTATGGACACAAGTTATTAGTCAAGATGCATACAGAATCATCATTGACGAGTTCGAAAAAAATCAAATTAATATTGTGGAGGAATTATTCACCGCAACAACATCATTAATCACATATGAAAAAGAAAATGGTAAAAAGAAGGAAGAACTCGAAAGCTATGATCAATACCATATTCTTCTTTTATTGATAGAAATTGTTATTCATTACGGATATAGATTTGATGGTGCATATATTAGTGAAATATTATTGAATGGACTATGTTTGGGTGTCTTAGACACGGAATTACCAAATATTCTTGTTGTTTATGCTACGGTTTATTGTCAAAACCCTGAAGGTGTCTTTCTTAATATTGCCAAAGTTTTGTCTGCCGAAAACTTATATCCGAGTGATTTAGAAAATTATGGTGAAGTGTTAACAAATGTTTTTTCATATTTCCAAAAGAATCATCCAGGAAAGCTCGAAGAATTGATAAATTATTGTAAGGAACAAGGAATCTATGACTTTCAAAGCCATATGTCCATAGAAAATGACGAATTAACATTCATTGATTAATCAACATCAAAGAGCGATATTATTCTTGAATTTTTCCCACATGCAACAACATGAAGAGCTCCTTAGGTGGCCACCTCTGACAAGAAAAGCCTCTTTATTAGAATGTAATTCCTCATGAAGTGAACTTCATGTTAAAAATTCAAATGTTCTTTGATTAAAGCAACTAGCTGTTTCAGAATTATCTAATCTATGATATATCAATCATTTTTTATCGATTATATTAATTTCGATAAAATAATTAATATTGACCTATTTGCAAGTTAGAATACATATATGCATATTGCATGCTATTCATTTTTAAGTCGAAATTCTTTAGTTCATAAAAATAAATGACGAATTTTGTATTATCATGTATTTACCTCAAAATATTATATTTTTTTAGTAAAAGCGTTAGCTGCTATGCACATGGTGAAGTAGATTCATAGAAAAAATTTATTAATAAAAACAAACAAAATATTAAATATATAAATCTTAGAATACACTCAACAGTGCTGGAACAGGAACATATCCATTACTAAATTCGATGTATTTCTGCTCAGCAATTGGTTGCACACACATCGGACAAGTTGGATGTGAAGAAAGCCATCTCATAGCACATTCATAGCAAAATATATGATGGCAGCTCAATTCTACAGGTCTTGTTGGCGCATTCAAGCATATTACACAATCGCATAAAACTTTTTCAGGAGGAGCCTCTGTAACAGCGACAATGGCGTTTGCGCGGTAGTTTTGTATCGAAAATGCGAAGTCCCAAAGTAACCATAGCAATAAAACACACTTTGATACGATATAAAAATAGCAACCAATCGTTTTCGGACTGTATATGAATGAAACAAGTCTAGGAATAGGCCATATGTTGCAGAAATAACAAAGCCATCGATATGTTCCCAATATTCCTCTTAACAAGATAAAAAACCTCTGGAAAACTCCGAAGAATCCTCTTCTAATGTATTTGAAACTGACGATTTTACCCCCGATCAAGAAACATTTCAAAGCAGTTGCGAATGTAAAAATTATCATTGAAGAAGCAAAGGACGAAAAGTAAGTTTGATACAAGTTTCCTTGTTTAACTTCGTGAAAGTACTGCAATATTGCGCTTGAAATTGAAATAATTAAGATCGTGATTCCCCAAGGTAACAAATAATAAGGAGTATCGAAGTAAACAGAGCTGGAATTTGTCATTTTTTCGATGATATCTTGTAATATATTCTCAATTATCTTGTAGAATATGAATAAAATAGATACATCGAAAAATAATATCAAATCTTGGCCGATTACTTTCACAATTACAATGATGAACAATATTCCTCCCATCAAACTCGCGCTCCGATTAAAAACGCCAACAAAGACCCATTGAGGGTTGGCTTGGACCATGAAATCGGATTTCTTTGAAGTGAATAAAGGCGAGACTGGTTTTATGGAGCAGCTTTCAATGTCCTTAAATTTGGTTTGATTGAGACTGTATCAATCCCTTTCAAATTTTCGAAATTGTTCCGATAAAACGATAATTCCATCAAAAATAAACTCTACATTGGATGTAGTTACCAATTATCAGAGAAAAATAAACTTTTATGAAAATCCCAAAAATCAAAAATATCATGAAAATTAGTATCAGCATTTGATATAGTTTCTGAAAATTGACTCAATACAGATTTTGTGGAAAAAATAAAAATCCGTAAAACCAAAAATCTCAATAAAACTAGAATAGTTAGGCAATTTTCTATCTAAATTCACAAAGAAAATCGATTTTGGTCTTGGAAAAACCTACAATCTCAAAAGTTGTTAATTCCATGAAATCTAGATATGGCTCTATTATTAAATGCTATTTCCAAGCTTAAAATTGAAAAACAGAATCCAAAAAATGTGACAATTGATACTCATGTTCAAATATGTTGTGCTCTATCAGTATGGCTATAAGGCAGTTGCATTCATCAAACCATAACACAAACTTTTCCGATAATTTTGATCAGTTTTCGTTTAAGGTTCTCTATCGTAATAAATCACGGACATTTCGCGGCAATAAGAAAAAATCCGTGCCTCTAAAAAAGGGATTCTCAAATGAATTCTCTATATAAGACAGTTATAACTAAATCAGTAATACAATTTTGTCAATTCTTTGAAATGTTTACGAAATTTTCTGAATGTTTGTAAACTTCAATTTTTTTTAAAAATATGAATTATAGTTTATTATTGGCTTCTGACAACTACAACCAGAATAAACGTGGAATTCGGATATTCACGTGCGAGCTGGAGACCAATCCTATTGAAACATTGAACGATTTTCCGAAATACTCGAAATCCTTGATCAATCTCTTTTTTAACTCAGTTAATAGCTCCCTTATTTACGCAGCGATTACACCAAACATAATTAGGTACGCTACAATGTACGTGAAAGAATTATTGCCAGAAATTAACTTCGATATTTTACTTTTTTGCATAGAATGCCTCCGCCACTGCCAATCTAACGACATGGCCTTCTATTTGTCACTTGATATTTATGATGTGCCATATTATTCGAGCCTTGTCGAAGCCTTAATTCTCCAATGTAATGACTCTTTCATGAAGTTGTCAATCCAGGACATAGTTACTCTCATACAGTGTAATATCTGCCAGGAGTTCATGTCAACGAAGATTGACCACATTTGCGAGAAAATGGCCGAAAATCCGAAATATTCTGCCGACGCTTTTCTTTCATTGTTCCAATCGAAACAGGGCTCCAAAGTTGTCAACGCATGCATTAAGAAGGCGTGCCAGAAGAACTCCCAAATCTTGGCGTACTTACCCACCGAAATTGCCATTTTATCATCAGTCGACAAAGAGCTCACAAACCTACTTCAAAGTCACTCAAAGATGAATTTCCCACAATTTAATCAATCGTTTTCGTCTGAACAGCAAATTATTCGACTCTGTAAATCACCTTTCTCGATAATCATCAAAGAAGAGACAATTGAAGAAACCAAATCACATCCAACGCGAAAAGGATCGATACTGGGTACAAATCCATCGAATAGAAAAAACACAATCAATGATGATGCGAATAATTTGACGAATATGTGCTTAAAGAACTCAACAATCGAGAAAATTAAGGCTCTTATGCCCGTTAATAGTAAGAAAGTTAAGGTTGATGCACCACAACAAAACCATCACAATTCTACGTTCAGAAGGATGAGAACTCCTTCACTTGTCATGACACCGAAAGTTTTGCATACGTGGGGTGTCAAGAAAGGCGGTATAGGACACAATGCTTATCAGAAAAGATATTTCGACTTTTATTATTCCGCTCGGTGTGTGATTTGGCGAGAGCAGGAGAAGACGTCTCATATCAAAGGACTTATTGTTTTACCAGATAACGCGAAGATTACGCCTACTCTTAACAACAAAGGTTATCCATATCATATTATTATAGAACCAGAGCAAGGACAGAAGAAATACGATATAGCATTTGAAAAAGAGACTGTTTGTAATCAATGGTGCCAAGCTTTGCAGTCTTTGTGTACAGATTTATAGAATTTTTTTTCTTCTTTATGAATAAATTAGTACTATTTGTTTTGTTAATCATAGATTTTAAATCAAAAAAGATTTTAATTAATTTGCAAAAGTGACGTATGATTTTTAAACGTACAGCAAATTTTTGTTTTTTAATGAAATCAACATTAGAATCGATTGTTGGCCCTTTAACTACGACAGGACATACTGCTAGTGAAAATGGAAGTATCCTGCTTCAGTATATTAAGACAATAGATGTTGATTATCAATATTCAAATTTGATTTTAAATGATCCTTTGTTGCCAGACTTCATTCAACAAATAATGTTGATATTTACATCTATTAAATTCGATTGCAATCTCGATTCTACATACAACGATTTATCAGATTCAATTGCGACATTTTTAACAAAATTACTTTCTATTTCGCCATATTTGAGAGACCAAATTGTCGTTTATATACAATTTGACGAAATTGTCAATAATATTTTTACAAAATTAGTCGAAGAAGGAGATATCAGAAAAATAGAGCCAGTTAAATCAATAATATACATTAAATTCATAGCATTGCTTTCTTCAAGTATCAATACATCTCTTACATGCATCAAATCCATATCAACACTCTTTAAAGTTGTAATTGCGTTATTAGACTCTCCACAACTTGGAGCTTGGGCCTGCGCCATCATAGCATTATTAACGCGTTCTACAAAAGCTGTTGAGTCATATCTCAAGTCTCAACAATCGATTTTACAAGTTAAAAAAGAATTAACGAGATTACTTTCTTCACAAGACATGATGGTGGTGAACTCAGCATTATCAGCGTACACAACAATCTTTCCTGTTGGAAGCGAGTCTTCAATGAGTCTTCTCGCAGCTGTGAACTTTATTTCACAAGATACAAAATTTATTTTGATGAAACAACTTGCGCGTGATACCATATTATCCTTACAGGAAAAGACACAGATTGGTCAAAAAGAAATACTTGTTCTTTTAACATCAATATTAAATTCGTCAGGAATGGATTCATACTTTATAATCGATTGCATTAGACAGCTCACATCATATCATGCACAATTCTCAGCTACGATCAAGTCTACTGATTATATTGTTAAATTTATCGAATATATCACAAATTGTGAATATGATTTCGTTTCTGTTGCAGCATGTCATTTGCTACAGATTTTGTGTGATAGTGAACCCACTCTTTTCGAAGAAATACCAGGAATCGATCTTTTCTCTAATATCTATAACAAATTCCTTGTTTTACCGGACAATGTGCAGACAGAACACCTCGAATCAGTGTTTTTAGTCTTGTTTCTTATTATAAAGAACAATGCACTTTCACAGGATGATATTGACTTACTTCAAGATGAAGAGAGTTTCTTGTTCACGAGTTTCGTGCGCCAGATTGAGTTCAACAATGCATATTTATCTCTGTTGATGCTGAGGTTCTTAGATGAATGCTGCACCTATATAGAAGCTTGGAAATCAAAGGTAAACAAAATTGCAATCGAAACACAACTTCCGGCACTAATCGTAAATATTCTTCAAAACTCGAGAAACAAATATGCAATAGAGTTCGCTTATTATGCAATATTCGAATTCATCGCAAGAAGCAATCATTTCTTCGACACATTCGTGAATATCACCACACACACAAATATCAATCAACTCGACGAAAGAAACAAAATGAACACCGAGAATTCGATAAATTCACAAACAATTTCTTTATTAACACAAGAGAATGAAAAACTAAGGCGAGAATTAGAAGATGCCAAAATCGAAAACACAAAGCTGAAGTTAGACACAGTTTCATCAAACGACGAACTTAATTTCACGAAAAAGAAAAATAGCATACAACAAGAGAAAATCAGTGATCTATCAAAGCGCCTCGATGCACTGCAGCAGGAAAACAAACGCCTTCAGAAAGAAAATGATGATTTGTCTGAAGTTGTTAATAACAATGGTTTAGCAGCGAAAAGAATTCTCCATGACAACAAAGATTTATATCAACAAGTTCAGCTCTATCAGAACACAGAGCGTTCAAAGCAAAAGAGAATTGAAGAACTCACAGAAGAATTGAAGCTGAAATCAGAGGAATTCACAAAGATGACTATAAGCGTTCAAAGGAAAGACTCAGAGCTCAGCATTGCACAAAATAGAGCATCAACAGCAGAAAGCAAACTATTGTCAATGAAAAAGAAGCTAAATGATCAAAAAGAAGTCAATAAAAAGCTGTGCAAAGCTGCAGAGAAAATAAAGGAAGATATGATGACAGCTGAACAACGTGCAAACGCTTTAAGTGATGATGTCACTAAAGTTGAAGCACAAAACAAGAAGCTGCTGGATTCACAGCAGAATCTACTTGATAAAACAGAGAAATACAAGAAACAGATCAACGAATTACAAGAAATGATCAAGAAAACACAGAAAGAAAAAACGAAATGGGAAACAATCGCAAAATTCGCTCAAAAGGTGAAAGAATGCAAGCGAGAAGCAGCAGCAGAAGTCTTTGCACCATTGTCACAGTGTAGTTGTGGAAAGCAGTAAAAAATATGTTTGTATTAAATTATTTAATGAAAGAAAAAGAAATGCTTTTAGAGATATAAATTAATCAAGGACGATATTTCTGATCTGTGGGAGAATACCATCGTAAGCGAGCTTCAGACGCTCGTTGAGAATGTTTGATAAACGAATCTTACCCTTATGGCATGTGAAAACGACACCACCAGCGCAGTGTGGGTCTGCAGGAAGGTAGCGCTCATCATCTATAACAATCTTAACATCAAGTTCTGGTTCAACAGATTTAACTAATTCTAAAGCTTGTGGAATAACATCATTGCAAATCTGAACATCAGCCTTGCGAACAGTAAGTCTAACACGTTTTTCTCTTAAAATAAGCAATCCTTCGGCTATGAGTTTTGCTAAAACTGGTGGATAATCCGGTCCTTTGCTAAATTCGTTGAGTTTATTCTTTGCTTCTTCGAGTGATTCGTTCAAAGCCTTTTTCTGTGCCTTAAGAATCTCGAGTTTTGCGTTATTTGTGATTTTCGCGTGCTGAATTTGTCTGTTAATTTCGATTTCCTTTTCCTGACGCTCCGTTTCTTCCTGTAAGTTCTTTGTTGTGCTCGAAATTTGTTGATTATAGTATTGTTCAGCGATATTTTCCGCATCATTCAGCTTCTCCTGCGCGATAGACTGTGCCTGCTCGCGGAACTGTGCACACATGCTCTCAACACGCTGAGCAGGAGACAATTGTGACATTTGTGCTAAAAAAATGGCCATCGTTCATCACAACAACCGTCCGCATTCAATTTCCCACGACGATCAGCATGTCACGTTTTTGCTTTCCTTCGATTATTCATTTATTGGTATCTATAGCACATATATTTCATTTTTTGCTAATAAATTTATGCTCTATCTCCTCAGGAAATGCGATTTTTATCAAAATAAGATTGTTGACATTTCTGACATGTAAATATTTTATTTGACATTTTAAAATCATTGATTCAAGACTTGATGAATACATATATTCTTAAATGGCACTTTATATTCACTTATAATACGTTCTTAAATTAAAAATATCTAAATAATCAATGAGCTGCATATTTTGATTAAATTTTTCAAATGAACTTCCAAGTAATGTTTTATGGGTGTGAAAGCACATCATTTATTTATAAAATTAGTATATAGCATTTGAAGACCACAGAATAGCTGAGTCTGAAGGAGAGGATGCATTATTCATGTCATCAGCTCTGTGACATTTGATTTTTCCTCAAATAAATAGAGTCAAATTTTAACATTATTTCCACTTTTTATAATTTAACATCACTAATAAATGGTGTTTGCTACGGAGTTTCAATCGAATTTCACGAGACATTTCCATTTATTTGCGTTATCAAGGAATACAACTGAACACGAAGTCGACTCATATCGATTATTTAGTGATTCGACAAATTGCATTCCTCCAGAAAACGTTAATTCTATTGAAATCCCACCTGAATTTCATGACATATGTAAACTAGAGAAGTTATTACTTAATTATAGACATGAAAATGAAGAAGCATCAAAATTTATCATCGATTTTTTGAAAAATATCCAACACTTACACAATTCGAGTTTGAAGCGTCAATATGTATTAGACCACATCTCATCAAGGAATATGTTTGTCTATAAAACACAGCTTCCATCGTTGCTGCGAAAATTCCTTCAATCAACATTATTATTTCCATCAGATTTTTCGCATTTTTTGGCCGAAACGGGTACTTGTTCAGTCTTCAATGCATCTCAACTTTCATCATTTTGGACAGAAATTTTGTTCCATTTTATTACAGTGCAACAAAAGACTTGCACTCGTATGCACAAATCAAATTTATTAACGTTAATTTTTCATCAACAGCGCTTATTTCTGCTTTGATTGATGACGATTTAGATTATATTTTAAAGCTAACTTCTTATAATGGATTCAAGAACACAAATAAGTTCCGTATTAGGTACAATAATATGACAATTATGGAAGCTGCAGCATTATATGGCTCTCTTAATATCATCAAATATTTTGAATCAAATTCAGCTGATTTAAAAGATTCCATTCCTTATGCAATCGAGGGAACATTGAAATAATACATATCGTCGCTCGCCAATACCCAAATATATCCAATTATGCGCATCTTGCTCTCTGCTTTAGATACGATGATGTTTATGATTGGATTTTTGAACAGGGCGTTGATTCCAAAATTAGTTTTGATTATTGCTGCACATTTTCTTTTCAAGCTTTATGGGCATTAATTAGAAAAAAAATGGATTAGTTTCTTGTGTTGATTTTCCTTATGACAACAAACAAAAAAACTTTAGCCAATTTTATTGATAATTTGGATATAAAGGATCTCATTTACGCATTTGAGCAGAGTTTGATTCTCAATTCTAAGATCCACATTAACTTAATTGTTGAACATCCAAAATTCAATGATTTTCCATTCAATTATAAATTGATAAAATTAATCGAAGAAAGATGTCCAAAAGTAATGGAATTATTATTGGAAAATCAAGTCAAGAAAAAGACATTAATAAACTCGTGCAATTAATGCAATAAAGAATTCCAATAAAGCCAGAAAGAGTTGACCAATTGGTTTTAGATCTTGTAATGTTAGTCAACGACGAGAAACTTGTGAAAATTCTTAATATGTTGAAAGATTCAGTTTCAAAGGAAACACTTCTTCAAATCACCAAAATCAAGCCTCATTACTTTGTTATAGTTATCAATCACTTATTTTCTTATAGATCCAAACCGCTTGGATTAGATGAAATACAACATTTATTAAAATATGAAAAAATTCATTCTGTTTTTGCATAAAAATACAAAGAATTTCATGTAAATCGAGAAAAGTTCTTTAACCAAGCGTATAAATACAAAGATGATTTGTCATTCATAGAGCTAATTAAGCTTAAATTAATAGGATACAAAAGTATTGACGAATATATTTGCTCACATTTGAATATTTTTGATATTGATATCAATGAAATGAAGAATATTTTTGATTCAGATGTTTGCCGTCAGATTCTTCGCAAAGATAAATCACAATTCAAGGAATTAATAGAGTTTGATCCTCAGTCAATAAATATGATTTGTCATCCCATTGATGAAGAAATATCGCAATTCATGGTTGAATTAGTGCAAGAAAATCCAGATCAACATTATTTAACATTTCTAGGTGATAGTGAATTTATTAACTATATGAATGTATTCGAGCTTTCAAAGGATGAAAAGAATGCGGATTTACTTTTAAATCTTAGATTCACAGAAGAAACATTCGAGTTTTTACAAAAAGTGGATTGGTTGAAAGGAAAAATAGACCGGAAAATATACAATTTAATGAACATTCTGTTCTACAATATTACAGATATCTTTCAGTATAACATGGTGGACTTAAAAACTAATGAAAAAACCGTTTTCAGTAATGGCATAATTGATACTGAATTTGCAAATGGTTGCAATTCTTTTCTGGCCAACACTACTTTGGATAATGAAATCATATATAGATTTCTCAATAACGAATTAATAAGAAACGAGATTTCTATATCGACATTAGGGATTCTTGAAAGGAGTTATAGAAATCGCTTAATTGGCGAACTCATTCGCGAAAAAGTGAAAAAACTCGAAGAAAAAACTTAAACTTATAATCCAATAATGTTTATTTATACAAATCTTCTTATACATTCATAATTACCACATCAGATTGGTTCATCTCAATTCAAAGAACTAATAGAGTTTGATCCTCAGAGTCCAACTCTGTTGAAGCAATCTGATTAACCAGAACCAAGTCATATTGAGTCAAATCCTGCTGTGCCAAATCCTGATGGACCAGAACCAAATCTTGTTGTGCCAAATCCAGATGAACCAGAACCAAATCTTGTTGTGCCAAATCCTGATGAACCAGAACCAAATCCTGATGAACCAGAACCAAATCTTGTTGTGCCAAATCCTCTTGAACTAGAGCCAAATCCTGATGAACCATAACCCAATGATGAGTTAATTACATTTGCAGATGATGAAGCATTTGTCCATCCTCCAAATTCCATATCTTCATCTCGGTCTTCCTCCTCTTCTTCTTCATCAGAATCATTGTCCCATGGTACGGATTTAGTTGAGCTCCAACCGTGCTTTACAAATGAATCTTTGGTGAACAGTTCCATATTATATCTATATGGGAAATCTCCAACTAAACTCAATGCTTTAAAGCGGAGAAGCTTTGGAGCATAGGTGCATAATGAAGGCTTCAGTTCACACTTATTGACGGCACAGAAGATTGTTGCGTTCGGTGGTGGCAAAATATAGCCACGGCATGAAGGCAATGATACAAATGCGCACCACTGTGTTGGATCTTGCAAAATTTCCGTGAGATGCATTGCGAGTGACTCAGGAAGCAATGAAGGGAGTACCAGGATTCCGTTCTTTCTGAATAAGTTGAAAATCAAATCACCAACAAATCCAAGAGATTTTTGTAAGTAATCAACGATGAAAAGTGTTGTGCCATTGTGCTTAACTTCGCCGAACTTGTATTCTGGCTTTGAAATCTCATTGATTAAGTCCGTCAAAGCTAATTTTGATGGTATTTCGATGTAAATATTTTGTGATTTGCATTCGAATATCTTAATTGCAATTTTCTTCAAATCTTCACTGTTGTATTCAAAATCTTTATAGACTGTAGAAGAAGGAGTAATCATGATCTTTGTTGCAGGTGTTGTGGCAAAGAATTTATCAGCAAATTGGATGAAGTATTTCGATCTTGCATCAGGAACATCAGTGGAATCAATCATTTTAACATAATAATCTTCAAAAGTCTCGAAATCGAATACTTCGCCAGTATCTTTACGGCAGAGTTCGCGTCCAATGTACTGTGAAATTGCGTAATTCAGCATTACTGAGTAAAGTTTTCTCATTGCTTTGTTAATATAGTTTCTGTACATATATGCTTCTGCATATGTATTGAAAATCAAGCAAAGGCGTGGAAACTCCTTAAAATCAGGATTGATTGAGCGAAGTTCGATTAATTCATAAATTGCAGCAAGAATCAAATACAATCTGTCTTGGGGTGTATCAATGTTACAGCTTTGGGGCGCTTCCCTGTTAAAAGTACAAATGAGCTCGCGAGCGTACTTGGATATTTCTTTTTGTGATTTCGTGGATTTTTCATTGAAAAGTATGTAAGAAATCAAATCCATTTTATCTGTGAACTGATACAAAATGTTGCCTGGAACTTTTGAAGCTTTTGGTTGATAAGGAGTTGAAATAATTTCATAATTATTCTGATTATCAATAGAAATGAAAAGACCGTGAACAACTCTTGTTCCAAACAAAAAATATGAGTGACTCGTTGTATAAATGGCTGCGTTTGTTGGAATATGTTCGAATAAAGGATCAAGTTTGTTTTGTCCATTTAATTTGTCTGGAAAAACGTGAATTTCATGAAGCTTGCTGTCATCAACCATTTGATAGGCTGTTTCAACGATAGATTGAGAAGGCAATCCAAATGAATAATTTGAACTTGAAAAATGAACAGAATTTCCTGAACTGAATACAACACATCTTGGCTTCAGTTCAAACAATGTTGTTGGACCGTTACTTTTAGAACCATGATGTTGCCAGAAATATACTGTAATATTTTCATTTTCTTTGAATAAAGTTGGGACTTCAACGTTTTCTAAAGTTTCTGGTTGTGCATCACCAGGGAAGAAAATGCCTGATTTGCCGTATTTCAAGAAAATAAGAGAATGTTTGTAAATATGAATATTTCCAGGAATTGAAACATTCTTTGGACAAATTAACTCTATCTGAACGCCAGGAAGCAATGTATTAAGCATTTCTTTGTAATTATCTGGTTTTGAACCAACTCTGAAAACTGGAACATTTTTATTGAGCAAAAATGACGATTTCAACACTGGCAAGAGAAGTTCATTGTGATCAGCGTGTTCATGAGTGATAATAATTCCTTTTAATTCGAATGTGGCCAAAAGTTGAGAAATATCGAGGCCAAGAGCTTCAGCATCCAACGACATTTGCCAGTCTAAGCCTGCATCGACGAGGATGCAGCTTTTGTCCTTCGCTACAACAGTGAAAGTGCCATTAACAACGTAAAGGGAGAAAATAAGCAGATTTTCCGAGAATAAAGGGTTGTTGTATGGGATGATTTGGACAGGCTTCTGAAGAACTGCTTGAACAGTTTCAACTTGTCGCTTAACATTTTCTTTTTCCTGCATTAATTTTTTTGCCTAAATTTTTTTTTCTTCCAATTTTCAAAAATGATATTGTTTACGTGACAAATTCACAATATCAGGCGTCACTTTTTAAACTTCTTCATATCATTCTTCCAATGAAAAGCGCTCTACAATATCATTGTTCCTTTTATTTATATACTTTTCTCATATAGTATATATTATACATTGAATTTCGAGCATGAAACATAAGAAATAAGTTGATTCTCGAAAAATGCATATATTTTTACAACAATTTTTTGATATTTTGTCGTGTAAATTCAAAGTTTTTTCAATATTGATTTCTTGGACTAAGAAACTGAATTCATTATTAATCATTTCTCGATATATAGTAACCTATTGCAACAGAATTCTGTTATAAAACGAAAATACAATGTTGCTCTAATCAAAGAAATTGATTTGTATAAAATAGATAATAGCAAAAAAATAATTCAATATATAGTAGTGAAGCTCATATAGGCTATAGTTATCATAATAATAAAGAATGAAATTGATAATATTTGTCGAGAAATGCATGTAAATGTGTTTATGACATGTAAATTATTTACATTACAAATATAAAAAACGTCACTTTTAAAAATCTGTTATTTTCATGCGCCCTCAGACGGTGGTGACAAAAAACACCTCTAGGAGCACAAATGGAAATCCGAGCACACAATATGAGGCTTTGCGTCGTCCTCCAAAGTTAAAGTCGCTTGAACAACCAGAAAATGTTCTTAGAACGATAATTTCGAAAGCAAATGCATATGCACAAGCAATCACAGCATTAGAGATGGACAGAGAATCAAATTTATCCGTTATAGATACAATGGAACGTGAAATTCATCAAAATAGCGAACAAATTTGCGCTTTATCGAAGCTAAATGATGAACCTTTCGACAAAAATACGAATACTGACAACAAAAAACAACCAAATAACAGTGTGTTTAAGGTCCCAGAACATGCTGCAGATAGTGTTTCAATTGTGAACGCTTTGAAAGCGAATCCGATATTCTTAAACGCATTCGACGTCAATGCAAACATCAGTAAATTGGTCAATGACTTCCAAGAAAACATGAATCCTACAGCAGTAAATTATTTGATCAGACAATTGTCAAGGATTGCATTAGTCAACGATGTAGTAACACCATTAGTTAATAAAGCTACAATTGGTGCCAACAAAGATGATTTCATCTCTCTTCTCGATCAAAGTTTAAGATTATTATTTCCAAATTCGGTTTCTCGTCAAGTTGAAATTGGTGCTGATGTTGATGCACGTGCAGTATTAACAGTTGATGGCAATGTCATCCTAGATGTTAAAGAAAAGCATCTTCCAAAGCAAGAAACAATGTTAAAATCAACACTTGGATTTCTTTCGATTCCATCAACAAAACCACCAATGGAACAACCGCGTTCAATTCTTTATGAGAAAGCACCAGCTCAAGCAATTCCATTCACGAAGGAGGATGAAGTCGTTGCACATTATTTCGCAAATATTGCAAAACCAATCATTGAGAGATTTTTGAGATACGATAGACTCGCAAAATTATGCGAAAATAGAAGATTTGCTTACGAGTTTTCCAGAGATATATTGAACAGAAGAAGCATATCAGAATTACTTCCTTTCCTTTTGATTTCCGTCGGTACTTATTTAAATGCAAATGATGTCGAACTCTTTTTAGTCGACGATAACAATACATTTATATCTTTCGATGTTGCTGGTCGAGATCTTGTCAAGAAGTCCAACAAGCAGTGTGGAATGCCTCTCTTTGTAATGAAGAACAGAAAAGCAGTAGAAATTGGTTATCTAACAGAAGACTGTCAGCACTATGATAAAGAAATCGATAGTTGGGCTGATAAACAGCCTTTCATTGCAGCACCAATAATATCAGCGATAGCAAGCGATACTGTTATTGGTGTTCTTTGCTGTGCAGGTAATATGAAAGCAAGTAGGTTCTCTGATAAAGATGTTGAGCTGATTAAGGATATGTGCAGCGTTCTTGCTGCTGTAATTCCTGTTGTAGGTGCAAAAGAAATTGAAACTGAGCAATCAATTGATTCAAAAGATTCATTGCAATTATTGAAAAGTTTTAACACAACAGAAACAGATGATTTCCTTACAAAAGTTGCAACTCTTACTTCTTTAATCATCAGCTGTGAATACACGTTAATTTATAATAGCAAAGCTAAGATCACTCTCAAGAATGGCGAAGATATAAAGAGGCAAATTATGACAGAAGTATCAATGAAATCTATTGCAGAATTAAGTGAAAAAGAAGTTCTCAAAGCAAGTCCATGCACAAAGATCCCTAATTTTGCAAGTGTCAGTGATGTTAGGTGCGAGAACATGATTGCTTTAACAAGAAGAAATACAACTCTTCTCTGCATTAATTCAACATCAAAGGAATTCTCTGCAGACGATATTTCGAATTTAGAGTCTATAATTTCATATTTGGAGATTGCCGATGAAATTGCAACGAGAAAAGCCAAAATTGATGAACTCAGGAATGCATCGTCATCAATGAAAGATATCATTCAGACATCTGCTTCGGTGGCTGATTTATCTGATCTTATGTCGAAAGTTACTGAAAGAATGAAAATGAATGGATATTCAATATGGAAATATACTCCATTATTGCAAAACTTTGTTTGCGTTCTTGCATCCAAAGTTCCCAAAGGCTCAATAATACCATCTGATGATTATATTTTTACAAGTTTTATTGGAATGGATTCTGAATATATCAATGAAAACATTGTTGCAGGAAATCAATCAAAGTTCCTTCCAATGAATAACCAAATTGGAGGATGCATATATGCGATTAACATATACAAGCACATTGTTGTATTTTCAGGCGATACCTTACCCAAAGATGCTCCTTTCATCGCTCATGATTTCTCCAATTTCATTCATTTCCGAATGATAAAAGAGTTGAAGAATGACGATGATTTTGAATCCATAGATCTCCAGAAGTCAAAGATATCTGATGCAGAGATCAACAGCAGATTATTTACCGCATCAAGCTTCTCAGAAATAGATTTAGTTGAGATAGTTTTGAGAATCTTTAAGAACATGAAAGTCCAAGCAACTCTTTCAACGCCTGAGCCAGATATGGCCAAATTCATCCTGAAATGTCGCGAAGTCGTTAATGAAGGAAACAGACCTTTTCACAATTTCACACACGCAGTTGATTGCGTGCAATTTGTTTCCTTTATTTTGAACAAATGTCGAATTGTCAATCACATTGATCCACACCAAATCATTGGCGTATTATTTGCTGCGTTATTGCACAATGCGTATTATGATGGACTTTCTGATGAATACCATAAAGCAGCAAAGACCCATTTATCATTTATCGATGCTGATTATCCCGGAGAGTCATTTAGAGCGAGAAGTGCTTCAAAACTTATCGATAAGTTCTTCCCTAACATGACTGCATCATTTTGGGAAACTTTCATTCCTTGCATTAAGGCAACAAGTGTTGTGAGACTTGTTGAAATGTCTTCAAAGATTGTTACAAAGATGGATGAAGTTGCTAATGACTATAGTTATGTAACTCAGTTCGTTGTATCAATGGCTAATACAGCAAATGCATTTAGAACATTTGATTTCTCTAAAAAAGTTGCAGCTGCTGTATTTAAAGAGAAATTGGCTCAAGCGGAGTTTGAAAAATCAAGAGGAATGGAACCGACAAATATGCTTCCGATTGGTTCATTCGATTCCATTGAAATGCTTGAGAGCGCTTTCATCACTACTGTCGCGATGCCAGCAATGCGTGCATTGACAACTCTTTATCCAGATATGAGTGACATTTATGTCCAGCTCGAAGAAAATAAGAAGCAATGGGAAAACTTGAAGAGAATGCTTCAACAGAATGAAAAGAAAGAATAATATTTTTATTGTTTTGTTTGTTTTTTAAATATGATTAATTTTTGTTATAGGCTTTTTTATCGGAAAATTAACACTTCTTACGAAAAAGTTTTTTTGAAACAATCCAACGATATAGTCAATGGCAATTGCATTCAGTATCTTGTCTGCAGCATTGGATCTTCTTCACAATTAAGCTATGTAGGACATTCATATGTCTCAATATCGCAAAAAAAATTATGTTATTCAATCTTCTATATCAAGGTTCAGTGGTTATAACAGTGGCATTCATCTGCTCTCGGGGATGCAATTAGTTGATTCCACAAATGTTTCAAACGATCACTGCAGTGTCAACGCGGCTGTTGCATTTTATAGTAACCTGCAATCATTGATGATGAATTTCTCTTCTATTTTAAATAATACTGCTGATAGCCAATGTATTCTATGGCATCAAGATAATTCGCATCATGTTCATTATTGTAATATCAATAAAAATGTTCAAAAGCTCTCAGGTCCATATGGATCTGGAATTGTTTTATCTTATAGTAATGTCGAATTATGTTTTTGTTGTTTTTCACTCAGCCAAGGATCATCTATCTTCACAAACCAGCAAAACAGAAATTTTACTATATATCAATGCTTCATTGATACAAATAACAATGCGCAAACGACAAAAGGATATTCTATATCTTTATTAGAAACATAATTATTTTCATTGAATCTCGTTCATCTTTCATTAGGAGAATGTGTACCAGAATACATAATTAAATTAAGTATTAGAATGAAAATTCCTTTGTGCCTTAAAATACTGAATACCGTTCCAGTTTTTTGCATGATTGATCTATAAAAAATCATTTCTCAAAAAAATTCGAAATATTGCTCACATCTGAAAGCGTTCTTAACACGAGAATGATTAAATGATGATAAAGAAGGATGTTAATGATATAATTCGCCGAGAAAATTAATGATCAAATTTGATTATAATCAATCACACAAGATACAATAAATTATATATTATACAGCACTTAGATATAATTATGTATAACGTTTTAGACTATTATAAGAGGTTATTGATATGACAATTATTAAATTGAATTTTGCTTAAATGCAAACTTCCAAAATCATTATTCGGAGCCATAATGAACAACACCAAAGTTATTTTTAAAATTTGTATATAAATATTTATCAATTATAATTTGCTATCAATAAAATAATTTATTTGAAGTAGAGGTAAATGCTTGTGGCAAGAGAAAGACACATAAGAACAATGACAATTGAGAATTTTTGAATATTAAGTGGTTTTGGAGAAACAGTCTTTGTGCTATTAATAGGGACTCTTTCTGTAACTGATGGACTCATTGTGCGTGGTGATTCTTGCATTTCAGAGGTATTTTGGGTGTTTTTACCGGCTTTCTTTGGAGATACAGGAGGTCTCGCTGGTGATTCGGCAGCTGAGCTCGGGCTGCTCACTTGTGTCTCTATTTTTGGAGAGTTTGGGTGCTGTGAATTATGATAATTTTCTAAAGCTTTTATTAAACTCTTCTTCGTCTGCTTTCCACTGACAGAAATGCTGAGGTTTGAGCAGGCGTCACTCAGATCCGTGATATTCATCGCATTGAGATTGTTCCAATCGATTGAAGAATCACTCATTTTATATATGGTGAGGGGGTGACACCCCGCCAAAATTTATTTGGACACAGAATAATTATTTTTGACAAATTACATGTTAGATTATTTTACACATCATTATAATATTATAATTAATTGGAATTTCAGTGTTGATAAATGTGCGAATTAATTGAGTTTTTCGATTCGAATGACTTACAATTACAATTGCACATTATTTAATATCATGAACTTTTGTATCTGGTTCATTAAGAACAAAATTGATATTATTTGTAATCTAATACAAACTAATAATCTTCAATATTGTGGAGGATGCTTATACTTATAATACGATAATATCCTAGGAAGCCTGATACAATGATCATGAAGTAAACTGGATTTTTCATCAAGTCTCAAAGGATAGTTGGTGGATTTTTGGATTGACTCCACTACTTTGTGCTGCACTTAATAAAAATTTATAGATCTATAAAACGAAAGGCAGTTTTTATGATATAAACAATTGATTTTAGTCAAGTTAATTTGTACAACAAATACATATAAAACAGGAAAGTAAAAATTAATTAAAATCTTCATCGAATTCTTTCTCGAAGTCTTCTTCCAAGTCCGATTCACCTTCTGGAGCATTGAACTCTCCTCCTTCCTTATCAGAAGGAGCACTGAAATCCTCATCTAAGTCATCCTTTGGCTCATCGTCGTTGTTGAATGCGCCTTCATCTTCAACATTTTCATCATCCTGACCTTTCTCTTCGTCTTCAGCACCAAGAGAGGCTTTGATTGGATTGGTGAAATCAACGTCATTCTTGACATCTTCGTTATTGTTATCATCATCTCCATCCATCTTATCTGCAGCATTATCAACTGCACCTTCGATGGCGCCACGGAGTCCGAATCCGCCTGGCTTAGGCTTTTCTTCGTTGTCTTCGAAGTCTTTCTCTTCCTGGTTTTGTTCAACTTCCTCAGAATTCTTTTCATTCTCTTCTGAGTTTTGGTTCTCCTCCGAAGTCTGATTGTAGTCGTTTTCTGCAGAGTTCTGATTATTTTCTTCGCCATTTTGGTTATCATTGTCTTCACCCTTTTCACCATCGAATGTGTCGAAATCGGAGCTTTCATTATTCTCTTCATCCTCCTTTTCGATCTTTGCGGCTTTCTTCTTAACTGGGCTGGACAATTTTCCTGTGTTGTTTCTTGAAGAAGCGTTCGAGTTTCTGGACGTAGACCTCTGTGAGTTTGCTCCACCGATTGCTTCTTGAATGATCTCTGCAACAGTTTGCCTGTACATCTTTGGATTCTTTGCTCTGTTGTCGAGTTCCTCGAAGTCGATGTTGTACTTCTGAGCGAGGTTGCGTAATGCAGAATCGTCCGATCCATCTGTATCATGGATGATCTGTTGGAATTGCTTCTGGAGAGTCTCCTTCTGCAACTGCATATCTGTCTTCTGCTTTCTCAACTTGGCTGCTGTTTCTTGTCTTCTTCTTTCGAACTCTTCTTGTCTCTTTATCTGCTCCTTGACGAGTTTCTCTCTTCTCTGCTTTTCTGCGAGTCTTCTTCTCTCTGCTCTGATTGCCAAGAATCTCTTGTTTTCCATATCGATTCTCTCCTGGAGGGACTTTTCTTGACGCTCCTTCTCCAACTTCTCTGCAGCAGCTTCTGCCTCCACCTGCTTGATCTTCATCTTTTCCTGGATTTCCTGAGCTCTCTTCTGTTGCTGCTCCTGGATCTCGTTCATCTTGTCCTTGATTCTCTTTGTTGTTTCGTCTTGTCCTTCTCTTGCCTTCTTCTTCTGCTCTTCTTTCTGCTTCTCCAAGTCTGAGATTCTTTGTTGGATCTGTTTCTCTTTCTCGATGAGATCCTTATTCATCTGCTCTCTCTCCAACTCCTTCTCCTTCGCCCATTGAGCTTGCCTCTTCATCTTCTCTACCTTCTTCTGTCTGGCCTCCTCGAGGTCCTTCTTGCGCTGCGTTTCGGCGAGTTTAAGATTCTCTTCGATCTTTCTTTCCTTCGCCAATGCGCTCTTTCTGAGCTCGTTGAGTTGCTGTCTGTGGTTCTTCTTAACTCTCAGCAACGCTTCTTGTCTCTTTGCATTTTGTTCATCGAGCTTTTTAGCGAGTTCTTCTTGTTCTTCTGCGAGTTTCTGCAATCTTCTTTGTTCCTGCTTTTCCAATTTCTCCTGGATCTCTTTCGCTTGTTGGATCTTCATTTCATCTTGTTTCTTGATCTGCGCTCTTATCTCTTCCTGTCGTTTTCTTGCTGCTTCTTCCTCTTGGAGTTGTTTCTTGTGGCGTTCGATTTCAGCTTGTTTTGCTGCTTCTCTGGCCTTCTTCTGCTCCTCCTCTTCTTGCAGGCGGCGCTGGTGATCTTGTTTGCGCTGTTCTTCCATTTGTTTCTCTGCTTCTTTGATTCTCTTGAGTTGATCTTCTCTTTGTTTGATTTGTTTCTTTCTGAGACTTTCGTAGAGGTCTCTTTGCTTTTGCTCTTCGTGCTCTTGCCTCTTGCGTGAATCCTGAGCTTGATATTTCGAGATTAAAGCATTGAGAATCAATTGTTCAACTTCTCGCTTGTTTTGTTCTTCGGTCTTTTGCATTCTTGCATTCTCTATGGCTGTGTAAGTAAGTTGAGGTCTGTTATCCTTCACTTTTAGCTTTGGTGTTTTTGTTTGTTTTTTCTCTTCGAGTCTTGTCATTTCTTCTTTAACCTGCGCGATACGATTGTCTATTTCGGCCACGAGCTTTCGTTCCACCGTGTGTCGAAACTGTGGATCTCTTGTATAAGCGTTTAATTGATTTAATGTCGGATATTGTAAATCAGATTCAACATAACCGAGATTTTCCATAGCTTCTTTCGTTTTTGGATCACTGAAGTTCAGTTCTGACTTTGGTTTCTGCTTTAACGGAGGCAATGATGAACTTGCGCGTTTTTCTTCCTGTTTCGGTGGATTTTCGTCCTTCTGCTTATTCTTAGGAGTGGGGTCCATGGTTTTCTTGCTTTGAGTCACCATCAAAGTGTCCTCCTCCTGATCGAAATCATTATCAAAGTCTGCTTCAGTCATTTTAGGAAAAAAACGAGTTTTTGGGAAAAGTGACACTTCATTATCATACATCTTTTTCACACTAAATACAGCATAAACAGTGGTTTTTGAATTGTTTTGCAACATTAATGGCTTCTAATATTCAAAATTGAAAATATATTTTTGGTCTTTAATATCATATATCTTTCCAATAAATAGACAATCTCTTACTTAACACAAATTTTGAACAACAAGCTTCAATTTTATTATTATATTTATCAAAATATATTTATATCTTTATTTTCCCCAGCTATTATGAAAATAGATCATTTAGTACGAATTAACATAAATTTCAAGTGATTCAATAATACACAACAAAATAAAAATACATTTAAAAATTAATAATCAGGGATCAATACCTTTGGTGCTGCTTATATTACATTTGTATTATTTAAATATGTAATTGATAAAAGGTGATTTCATATTTATATAAAAACAAATTGAATTTATCTTCATTATTTGCTAAAAGCTAAGGGTTAAGTTCAATTTAGTGATTTAATTAGGAAAATCATAGAGAAAAGTTCTGGTTATAGAGTTTGGAAGTGAAATGAAAAGGAAAGAGTCAATAAGGTTTCTTAATGTAACTAAAAAGTGACAAAACGAATAATCAACACGAAGATGAAATCAGAATTGAATCTAAGCAACAGAAACAAGACAGCAAAGAACTGAAATGGTACAACAAGGTGTGGTACTATTTGAAGGGTGTTTTCAAATATCATTATTTCTATGCGCTCATTCTCTCAGGTGTTTACAATATATTTGTCGGCCTTAAGATTTACACTGTTGTTACACTCCCACTTGATGATGATATCGCTACACAGCTCGGATTCCAAAATTTAAGAACCATATTTAACCTTGCGATTTTAATGGCCTTCCTTCTTATACAGAGACCTTTAGCTGCTTCATTTTTGAGAGGAAGTTCAAGAGCTGCTTATATTTTCATTCTGTTATGCATTTGGTTAATTAATTCCGTTTCCATTCTCCTAGAATATATCTACATTCCTGCTTTTATTGACAGCTGCAACTCTCTCGACTTCACTTCTCCTTCTTTAGAATTTTTGATTTCTTACGCAAGCGTTGATAAATCTCTTGATCAGTTCTTAAGCATGCAGTAGAATGGAACTATATACTGCAAAGAGATTATGGGCTATGTCTTGAATTATGTTCACACTTTCACAGTTATTCATGCACTCAGTGCTGTTCTGTTCTTCTTATATGCATCTTGCTAATCAATATATTTTGGTATTTGTTAGTTTTCATTTAATATAAAAATTATATTTTATTCATTTCTAAATCATTGTGATTTATCTCTGAAATGAAGATGAGTCAATTCCCCATACCTACGTTGTTCTTGATTTTTACAATTGCATTTTAAGAATTTTCTAAAAAAACTTCATAATTCTTTGATTGATCTTTTGATATCTATACATTCTATACTTTCTATTGATGGCGCATAACATGCTGATTTTATTTATAATGTGATATATTCTCAAAAGCATTTTGCAGGAGTGATTATCAAAAATTTTTGAGATCATGAAAACAAGGTCTATCCATTGAGCTTCCAGCATATAGATACTATATATTATAATTTTTTTAAAATAATGATAATCAATGACTTTGAATTTTTATTGAATTATCAAAATCAAAATCTTTATAAAAAGTATATATTACGAATTAAAAATGATGAAAGTGATATATGTATTAAAGCAATATTGTTGGTATGAGTTAGATCCATCAATTGAAAGGTTGGCAAAAATATAAAATTTGTGATAAAAGTCAGATATTTGAAAACTTTACATTAAGAATGCTTTCATACTTAAAATACATTTCTACAAAAGTAGTACCTTTTAAACTACTTCATAGACACATTTCCTTCTATTTCATTTGGGAAACTAAGATGTTTATGCTGAGAATTCCATAAATTTGCTTAAATATCATTTTTCAAATTTATGACATATAGTCAAATTTACATGTCATATGACATTGTATCTGGCAAATTTCATCGAATTTACAAGAACCAAAAATAACAAAAAAATTCGTGAACATATCTTTTCGCATGTTCCAAAAACGCAGGAAATTTTCGATTTCATTTTTATTTCAGACGATGAGCGAAGTTCCACGTGCTGTTCTCATTGGAAACTCGGGGGTTGGTAAAACATCCCTCGTGCACAGAATGGCACACGGAAGCTTCCAAGCCGACTTAGCTCCGACTATTGGCGCCGGAGTGACTCCGATTTCCGTCAAAATGGGCAATAGCGAGTTCATGTTACACATATGGGATACCGCCGGCCAAGAGATATTCAGAAACGTCGTTCCTTTGTACTTTAGGGATGCATCATGCGCGATTTTAGTTTATTCACTTACTGACGAGGATTCACTGGCTGAACTTGATGAATGGCTGAGAGTACTCACATCATACAATCAGGATGAAGTTCCTTTAGTCGTTATCGCGAATAAATGCGATTTAGATATGAATTCTGTTCAAATATCGAAAGGAAAGAACTGGGCCACAGCTCACAAAGCTCAGTTCTTCTTTACATCAGCGTATTCAGGCCAAAATATCCAAGCTGCGCTTGATGTAATTGCAATGATTTGTCATAAAAACAATGGTAAGCATACAGAGATGGCAACACCTAAAGAAGAGCACAAAAAGTCCGGATGTTGTTAATTTTTTTCATTGTCTTTCATATAATTAAAATTTGTTATTTTTATTTCCCAAATCAAACTAATTTACAGTAATATTTTTTTTCATTTCTTTCACTAGTAAATCTCAAATATTTTGAGTTTATTAATCTAAGCAAAATATCGAAATTTTGAATAATATATATCGGAATTAGGAAAACATCATTATAAAATATTTATTAGTCCTTCCACATGAGTTCGCCAAAGACTTCGATCTTGGTGATGAAGAATTTGTTCTTCTCATGTCTTGACCAGTTTTCGTGTAACTCCATCTTATAATCAGTGTATTCATCCTGATTCTTTCTTGCAATTGGGAAGATCATTAGAGAATTTGGTCCATTCATGCCGCTGACATTATCTTGTGTGTCGAGGACGTACCATGTATCATCTCCTCTGTCAAGATTAGCGCCGTATAATGTCCAGCTCTTTGGTTGAGCGCAGTATGGAGCAGAGATCTTGCAGAACAATGTGTATGATGTCATCTTAAGCTTATGCTGATTGAATTTGAATGTGAACCAGCGATCCTCAGCAAGGTGTTCCTTTCCTCGTCTGTTCGACCACCAGCCTTCTTCGTTTGGATTGAACATCAACTTGAGAGCATATGTCTTTGTGCCGCCGCCTTCTGCAGAAATGATGTGATATCTGTAAGCATTACCGATGCATTTGTAAATATAATTGAAAATGCCCTTGAGTTCATCATCTTTCTGCTTGTAGGTGATTGTAATTGGATCAACAGAAAAGTCATCACCAATTTCTTCTTCCTCGTTTGGCTTCTGATTATCTTCATCATATGAATCATCATCATTTTCTTCTTTCTCTTCTTCTTCATCTGATTCTTGCTTCGAAACATCTGGGGTTGAGCTTGGTCTTGGAACAGCGGCAACTGGATGTGCAAATGGAGCTGGTCTGGCAGCAACTCTTGATGTAGATTGTGGACGTGGAACTGGAAGTTGCTGAAGTGATCCTGATGATGAAGTATCTGGACTGAATTTCATTGGTGGATGCTGCATTATTTGCTGTGGTGGAGCCATTTGCTGTTGTGGTAGCATCATCATTGGCTGTGGTGGCGCCATCTGTTGTTGCTGCTGTTGCGGGGGTATCGTCATTGGTTGTTGCATCATTTGTGGTGGCATTTGATTCTTCATCATTTGTTGATTTTGCATCATCATTTGTTGTTGCATCTGAGGATTCATTCCGAGCATCTGTGGAGTCATCTGTTGAGGAGGCATTCCCTGCATCTGTGGAGGCATTCCATTTGGATAGACGAAAAATCTGCGCAAAGCATACCAGAAGGAACCGGAAACTTCGGGCATTCCCTGGATTACGCTTATGAGGTACTTCCTTTGTGGTGGAATGAGTAATTGCATGTTTGTAGTTGAGTACAAATTGTTGTAAATTTGATCTTTCTTGGACATTTCGTAAACGATATTGAATTTCATGTTATTATCAAGTTTTGGAGAGTTGAGGAGATACTCAAGTACGCTGTCGCTAAGTTTATTTTCAATTATAAAACGAGGAATTGCCTGTTGCCTGTTTTCGAGATAAAATCCGATGTGTGGGACGTTCCAAATCTCTGTTGTATTGTCAGCCATTCCTGAAATCGAATCATCATTAAGAAATTGAATCATGAATAAACCGACTTTCTTGATAAGCTCGTAGCATTCGAGCTCAGAAGCAGCGAGCCATAGGAAGTAAACATTTTCGTTCTGGATGTCGTTGTTTGGCATGAAATTATATTTTTCGATGTAATTTGTCAGAGCAGTGAAGGATTTATCGATCGTATCTGGTGAAAACTTCGCGTTTGGCAGCTTCAATCTATATCTGTGGAGGCATGGATCGCATTTGAAGAGGCGACGAATTTTATGAGATAAAAATAGCAAATTCCAAAGAGGAACTTGATAAGAGTTGTCCTCGTAAACGAGGGTGAACCTGTCCGCCGGGCTGGTGAACGTGTCCGGAAGAGGCAGCAAATTCGGTGGGAATCGAAAAGGAAGTTCTTCGGCTCCTGGAATCATTATTTTTGACCAAAAAAATTATAAGACATATCTTGTTTTGTAAAATTTTACATGTCATAAATGAAATCATAATAATCAAGCAAAATTCATTATGTATTCTTAAACTTTATATATTCAAAAATACAATTTACTGTAGGTTAAGCCGCGTCAGTACATTTATCAATTTTAATGATGGAAATATAAGTCCCTCCACATGGTTATTATGGTTTTAGTTACTGTATGGTTATTTGGATAATAACGATGATGGCAAATTTAATTTAATGTTTTATCCTTTGTGATACATATAACATAAAAGCCCATACGATGTTAAACATTTTCACTTAGAAATTTCTCAAAACACAATACTAATAAAACTATTTGAGCATATGATATACAAAATAGAGTCTAAAATCAATTTAGGAATTGAAATTTATATATATTGGATGAGTGCGTTCATGTATTCATTGGATAGTATCGAATTTCAATGTTGATTTGAAAGTGTCAGATTTTGTCTTGTAAAGTCAGGTTTGTTTACATGTCAAAAAATATTACAATCATAAAAAGTCCACTAAATAATGTAAATAAATTGATGATTTCATGAAATATAGAAAGTATATTGTATAGAGATATTAAAAACAAAGAGTCCAAAAGTGAAAAATTAGTAACGTAAACAATAAAAAAATGAGTGACATGCAAATTAAAATCTACGGAGAAATCGGAAAAGGCCGTCCATCTCCGAATTTCGCGCAGACAATTGTTTACAAGGCCCGAAAGAACAACACTGTCAAGTTTGTTGCTGCTAAATCCGTTGATGCGGTGAGACTCGAAGAAATTTCGAACGCTGTCCACATTATGCACAACATGCACCACGAAAACATCGTCCAATTTTACAACTGGTACCAGGTAGAGAACAGCATTTTCTTAGTTCTCGAGTATTGCCCTGGAGGTTCATTATCTGACATTTTAGAGCGAGATGTGAGACTTCCTGAGTCAGTAATACGTATTTTCACCAGTGATATCGCCGCTGCTTTACTTTATTTGCACAAAAACGGAGTTTATTTCTCAAATTTCGATACAAGAAATTTCATTCTTGACGAAAATGGCATTGTTAAGCTTTCTGACTTCTGTAGATCTGTTTTGGAGGGAAATTACTGCAATCTTACTGACATAGATCCGGAATATCTCGAAGTTTTACCAGTTGAAATTATCGATTTTAGTTCTAAGCCAAATATCGCTACAGATCTATATGGATTCGGCTGTCTTTTATACAAACTTGCGAGTGGGCAAGCTCCTTTCGCCGGAGAAGGACAAGAAGAATTAGAATATAAAATTAGAAATACAAATATCGATTATATTCCAACAGTCTCAACAGAACTCAACGATTTGATTCGAAAACTCACCGATAAGAAGGCAATTAATAGACCAACATGGCAAGAACTCGTTTCTCATCCGTTTTGGAAAGATATTTTCTCGTCGAGAGAAGATTTCAATGATTTCTGCGATTTTCCAACAATGGACTTTAACATTCCTGCATTTGAATCTTCTGAAATCACTGAGAATGAAGAAGATGTTCTCGATCTTCAACCTAAAGAAAATCTCGCAAATTCGATCACATTTAGAGCTTCAAGTGTTTTCTCATCTATATCAGAGAAAGTCGACACAATCAAGAATCTTTTGCTTAGATCACCATTCCTTAAACCGCAGAGTGTTGTAATGAATCAGGCTGTTGAAGCAATCAATCTTCCAAGCGTCAATGCAGCACAAATGCCTGTGGGTCTCGATGCGATTAAAACCGGACAAAAAGATGTCATCGATGTTATCGTCAAACAGCTTTCTTCGAAAGATGTTGTTAAGAGACAAAGCCCGTTAATCACGTTTTTGATTAGAGGTGCAAAGAACATTGATGTCGCAAATGGTTTATCAACGAATGGATTTTTGGCTTCGATTATGAATTTAGCAGTTAAAACAAAGCATGTTTCGATTTCTGCAGCACATTGCATTTTGTTTGGAACAATTCTTCAATTCGCTCAAACAATCGATTACGCCTCTCAAGTCAATAACGAAATAGTGTTTGGAGCTCTCGAAAAACTTTCAAGCAGTCAGAAAGATAAAGTCAAAAGGAAAGCAATTTCTGCAATTTGCTCTTTGCTGACATTTTGTGCAAACAAAGGTGAACGCGTTCCTCAAAAACTCTTGGATGCTATTTACAGCACACTCAAACCATCCGGTGATGATGTTTGCCGCCATTATTCTCTCAAAGCATTGACAAATGTATTTTTATCACTTCACCCGGAAATTATTGATGTTAATTCAGTCGAAAGCATGCTGACTAAGCTCGATGTCACTGCACATCCAAACAATGCAATGACTGAAAGCATGTCATTAGCTTTCTGCGCTTTGTTCAAAGACAGAAAACCTTCTCCAAGTTCAAACGATTATTTGCAGCATTTAACGAAATCATTGATCGTCAAACTCGGTGCTACAACAGCAAATATTGCAATGGTCATTGCCTGCGAGTGTGATATTCTTGCTGCAGCAAAGGAAGAGCTGACAATTGCATTCAACAAGAGTGTTGGTGAAGTTAAATGGCGCTCAATGCTCGCTTTATGTCTTGTCTTGAAATCATCGATGTCTGACTTTGCAACGATTGCTGAGAAAGTCTTTGGATATGCAGATAAGCTCCAATATGATGATCCACAAGTTTACGAAGCCTTCATTAGATGGTCGTGCGATTATTGCGACGAAATCCTTGAAACAGCAGTCACTGGCTTTTATCCAAATCTCAGGATTATCATCGAATCAATGAAATCAAAGCAAGCGGCAATGCGTATTTACAGACCGAAATTCGATCGCAGATTACGTGAAATCGCAAGATCAGAGCCGTTCCAAATCCAAGGAAGCGAATTAATCCTTGAAATTCTTCTCCAGGCTTCAACGCTTGGTTTGACAGAATCAATTTCGATGGTTAACGATCTCAATCGTGCATTGTCATCGCCAATCAAAGATGTTAGATTCGTCGCTTTGAGGATCCTAAGCATGGCAACGAACGACATGATGGCTGATTCTCCTGAAGCAGAAGGAATCATCAAAATGTTGTCTTCATCGCTTGAGAACTTGTTAAATGACGATTCCGTTATCACCGATGCATGCTTAAAAGTTCTCGAGAATCTGATATTGATCGATGAAGCATCTGTTGTCTCTATATTCCAGAAACCTCCACAGATATCAGCGGTCTTCAACAGAGTTGGTTTTTGTGCATCCGCTGTCAAGATTTGCGAACCACTGTTGGCAACATCAGTTACCCTCGAATCCCTTGTTTCTATGAACTTGATTCCATGCGTAATGCGAGGAATGGATAACCAAGACACGATTGCCAATGGGATTGATCTTCTTTATGCTGCACTTCTTCTTGTTGAGGAAAGTTTGATTGATGCTTCTCCAGCGTCAGTCAAGAAGACAGTTAAGAGCGTGAATTCTCTTTCAACGATGGCACCGAAGTGTGCATCGTTGGTTTTGGAATATCCAAAGGCTGCTGATTGCCTAAGAATGCTCATTAACATCTTTACGCCACTTCCTGGTCAAACAGATGTTGTTATAGAAAGCGCATTTCAGCCATTCGCTCAAGCATTGATGAATGGACACTCTAAGCCAGAATGTGTCAATTCATTGACACAAGTTATCGAACAGTTGAAGAAGAGCGCTGGAAACTGCAGCTCAATGAAATTGAAACTCAAAGGTTCTTCAAAGCTTATGTCAGCAATGCGCACGGCAGCGCAGTCTGGCGTCGGAGAGCTTAGAAAGACGACAGAAGGCGCTCTTAATGTCATCAGAAGCTAACTAAATTTGTTTTGTATTTTTCTTTAAATATTAACAGTTTATTTTTTAAAATGTTTTAGGTCTTTCGTAGCTCTCTCGTAACATGCAAATAATACCCGTCAGTCTTGAATTATGTCCGGAACCATTATTTTTGTTAACGTTTGCAACAATAACTGGATAAACAAATTCTCGTTTGGTGAAAAGCGGCAATGTCGAAATATTCATCTTGGAGAGTTCGAATACATGCATAAGTTCATAATAGAAATCAATGAATGAATCAATAACATCGCTTTCTGTTATCTGTAAATCATATATCTTCTTGACAAATTTGAAGATTTTGTTTCTGCGTGATATAACTAATTCTATCTGTGGAATATAATGTATAGTTTCTTGCAACAATTTAAATCCTTTGATTAAAACTTGTTCACTTGATTCTTTCTCCTCCTGTGATTCATTTGAATAGCGATATTGGAGCATTAAATCAATAAGTGTGTCGATCATTTGGATTAATTGCTCTGGAACCATAATTTCATCGGGGCCAAGAGACGATCTCAAGATAGTTGGAATTGACATCTGTCCGCAATCCATTAATTTCACAGGTGTGGCAGTGAGCGATCTTCCAAGCCATCTCTCGGCTTCTCTCACCTTTGGAGGCACATCAGCAGAAGGAGATGGCTTTGGAAATAGCTTTTCCACTCTCTTATCTCTAACATTAACTAATTTGCCAATTAGCTTTGATATGGTTTTGATAACAACAGGAAGTGTCTGCTCTAAGATCCAATTGCTTTCTAATATTTTCATAACCATCTCCGCATAGCTTAAAACAACTTCATGAGGTAAATTTTTAACAACTGAGCAAATGATGTTGCATGCAGTGAACACAAGCCACATATCTTGAGAATCGAATAATCTTATGATGAGCTCGTTGAGATATGAAGCGAACTGTTTCTGGTGTACATCAGCATACATGAATGTCATAACTTTTGCAAGAATTGCGAGTGTATCATGATCTGGGTGTGATTCGTATAATGCAATAAGTTTTTTCATTAATTCAGCAGTTATTTCCCATAAACTTGTGCCTGATGTTGTGAGAACATCAAATATGAAATTGATGTAAATATTTCTATCTCTCAGTTGCTCTCTTTCAGAGATATCAGGAGAAATCTCATATGTTTGTCCCAAAAGCTGTATAGCTTTGTTGAGCGAATCGAAAGCCAAGTCAACTAATGGCTGACTAACACCCTTTTTGTATGCTGGAAAGATGTTTGCAAAGACTTCATACACTGCTTCTTTTATGAGATACTCTGGATTATCTTTTTCTATTGCGTGATTGATAAATTGCAGTATTGTAGCGACAACTTCACCATCAACAATGCCATTGACATCTCTGTATGTTTGATATCGTAATTGCTGACCTTGGAGCCATTTCTTAACACTTTGGCAAGCGAGTAAAGCAAGTCTTGGATCTCTATCGAGACATGGAATTAAATGATTAATAACTTCAATTATTTGAGCTTCGTTGTATTTTGTATTGTTCAACTCTGCTATATTAATGAACAAAGAAAGAGCAAATTCGCAAACTGTATCAACATCTGATTCAAGAGCGCTAAATATAAAATCTTTGTTTTGAAGAATAAAATCAGAGAATTCCTTCGCATCAACCGAAACAATGATGTTTTTCAGCTCAAGCTTTATTAATGTATTATTCCACAAATCTGGAAGTATCGCTTCGTCTACTGCACTGATTTTAGACACGAATTCTGGGAATAATGTGATGATGTTCTTCAAAAGCATAAGCGCCAATATGTGTGGTGGATAATTTGTTTCGTCAACAGGAAGAATTTGTTTGAATGATTCAATATTAACGTTACCGAAGTTCATCAATAATGTGACGCATTCTTGTATTATTGTGTCTGCATAATCATAGAAGAAATGCAAGTAATTTGGTGAAACTATTGCTGGCATGTACTTCTGCTGCTTTAATGGCTCATTCTTGAAAATCTGGATGCATGAGAATTTAAGTTTGTCATTGAAATAATAAGAACTTTGATTCATCATTTCTTTATCTGTCATTTGAATTAACAATTGCAATATTTCCTGTCTGACGAAAAAGTTTGGATGATCGATGCAGGTGATGATAAAGCCGATGAAATTTTCGTGGCGAAGGATATTCTCTGTGTTTTGGAGATCATACAAAATGTTAAAAACTAAATTTAATCCATTGCACAAAACATTGGGAATTTCTGTTGATTGGACTTCAATAAGCTGTGAAATGTGATTTGTGAGGATTGAAACATATTCTTGAACGATATTTGGGAAAGTTTCGTCGGTTTTGAAGATTGGAAGTAATGCTTCAATAGTTTTATAAAACATGATGAAATTCTCATCGTAATTAGTTACTTGGCTTGTCAGGTCATGTAATTTCGCGAAAATTTCGTTGATTTGATCACTCCGATAAGTCAAATAGATTGAAAGTTTTTGGATTAAAGGAAATGCCTTTAAATAGTTTCCTTGATTAATCATTTCAAGTAAAAGACCAAATACGACGTTTGACGTCTCTGGTTCTAAAATTTGAAGTTGGTTATAAATTGAAACTGCGTTTTGAGCAATGAAAACATCGTCACTCATTATCATCTGCGAAAAGTATCCGATCATCGACGATTTAGTCTCTGTATTATATTGATTCCAAAAATTTGATATTTTCGAAATCGTATAATAAGAACTGGGCGTCAGCATCGTGTTTACCAACAGCAGTGCCTGCTTTGACGCATTTTCAAGACCGGTTTGGCTCGAAATTTCGATTAATTTGATGAAAAATTCGTTTGGTGCAGAATTTTTTAAGTTGTTGATGTAATAAGTCGAAGCTTCACGAACTGAAGGGTTTGGATTCGTAATATTTACCAAATGTGTGATAATCTCTTGAACTTCCATGAAATTTTAAAAAAGAAAAAAATAAATTTTACAATCTCATTTTTAGTCAAATCTGAAATATTTACCATAAATTATATTTAAATTATAAATATTTCGGCGTAAAAGTCAATTTCACCCAATAAAAATATCATATCAAAAACAAAAATCTAACATTCCTTCATTTCTACCTCTTTTATGCTCATCTTTCTTCTCTTAGTGACCATTTCGAGGTATATACAATTTCAAATTTTATTATTTTGCTTTTATCGATCAACAATCATAGGAGTTAATTGCTTTCATATGCATCCAACAAATACATACTAACAACTTAAAATTCAATAAAAATATAAAATTTCAAACAATATAATTTGGGAAAATTTTTCCTTCTACAGTGTAGTCCCGCGACCTTCATAACTTTTTATCTGATCAATATTTTTTCGATTTGAAAGTACTTTCATGTATATATTGATAGTTGTCTATCGAGTGGTATAAGTGGCACAGTCTATATATCTATCAAATCATTGATTGCATTTCAAATCGTCCAAAAATATACGATTTCCAGCATAAATGTATGCGCTACTATGCAGCATATGATATTTTTATGTGTAT
>JALKBU010000436.1:0-40314 GCA_023091735.1 Trichomonas tenax
TAATTCAGCAATTTATTTTCAAAATATATACACATATTATATACGAAGCAAGAACATATGTTAACAAAAATATTTGGCGGGAAAATTGTAAAAGTAACAGAAATATCATGGTCAGCAAATACACAACGCCACAAGGAGCACTACTTTTCCGTATTGCTATGACTTCTGTTGGGTATATATTATAATAAAGAGTCATGAAAAAGCAACATGTTTACATGGCAAATGTGTTTCATTTTGACATGTAAAATTGGTTTATTTATAAAGTATACATTTGCTAATTATTTATAAGTTCAAATGAACTTGTTATTGCATCTGCAAATCTTATTAGAGAATCTATCAAGCTTGTTAAAGCGTCTATTAAGCTTGTTATAGATCATTTCAAGCTTGTTAGAGCGTCCATCAAGCTTAATAGAACACCTTTGGTTAAAATTACATACTTTACATGTCAAAACATTGTATAACTGCCATGTAAATGTGTCACTTTTTGTGACTCTTTATTATACCCTACATTATAACTTAATCTCAAAGAATTTTAGAGAAATCACAACAATAGGATCGTGAACTTTACAAATACTTTTGAGAAATTTGAAAACGTATTTTCCAATATAATACGCAAAACATGTTGGTGAATATAATTCATTAAAGAAATTTTGAATGCTTTATTTTTTGAATGAGTGGTGAAAAATATTATAAGTTTATTATATTCTATATATTATTTTCAGCTATTTTAGAAAAATTTTACAAAAAGTATCTCTTTGGAGCTTTTTAATATCATAAATCGTCCTTTCATATGTAATCATATTGATGGATTAGATTAAAAATGGATTTTTCCCAACAAATTTATTTTCAAAAAACTATATGACCTTATTTTTGTCTTTTATTATTGCCAATCCAAATTATAGTAGATTGGTTATATCATAAATCCGATAATTTTGATTTTTGCCATCAATTCATAATTTTTCATCAAATATCGATATATCTCCTTCATTCTTTGCCATATTATTCTGCATACATATTGAAACATATAGGTTAGGGATCTTCGAAAATATACGTTAATAATGTAAACTTTTCGGGGAGGACGAAAAACTCTTTAAGGTTCGAAAACAAAAAGTGATGAGTCTACCATGGTATTATGATTTAAATTCGTTCAGCATAAGGTCTGCAAAGTGAATGGAACTAAAGAGAAGGGAAGTGTAGGGAATGATAATGTGTCGCGAAAAGTGATAGTGTTACATGTCATATTTGACATTATTTTGACATGTAAATTATGCTATTATTAATTAGGGGTGAGTATTGGATTTTAATATAAATGAAAACATTTGCTATGATTGACTCTGGAAGGCTCTGAAAAGCAAAATCATGGGCTGTCTTGGATAATGCCTCGTTGGATTAGCAAGCCAGTCCGTGATTTTGCCTTTCAGAATCGAAATTCGAAAATCGTCGAAATATTCCGACTAAAAGGCTATGAAAAGCAAAAAAATATAGAGAGCTGAGGCTATATGACATAGTTTATATTCATTATATCTATAGTTAAATTTTTATTTAAATCACATAATTCTCTTCTAAACGTCAATATTGAACAAAAATGATTTTTGTATTGTAATGGAAAATAGACATAAGAGCTTCTCAAACTAATCCTGAGGCATAAAAGCAAATTTGAATGAAATCTGCAAAATTCAATTTTGATCAAAAAATTATGATCAACATCTGATAGTCTCCTCTTTATAATACTCATTGTGTACTATCTGCTGTATGATGTTGACGTGAATGGAGCTGAAGAGAAGGGAAGTGCATTGGAATACCTCAATATTAAATTTTTCCTTTCATCAAAAAGCTTTTGTTTTGTCTTGAAATAATTTCTGTCTGACCGGCCTTACTATCGCAGATAAACACAAGTAAAATGAGGATCCAAATTACAAAATTGTGATAATTTTTTTGGATTAAACATTTTTTGTTATATAAATTAGTTTATCCTGTTTTGCCTACCGAAAGTTGTCATGAAAAAGTGTATTATCTGACATGTAAAAATGCATATTTGACAAATAAATATTTACATGGCATGTGATTATAAATGATTATTGGAAGAATGATATCCTATATTTGTTTAAATTTACTTTGAAAAGAAAAATTAAGTGCTCCATTGGCACTGGTGGCCAAAATGCTAGCAATCCAGTCCACCGTTCTTCTTTTCAGACTCTATTTTCGAAATAATCAGCCATTTACTCTACAGAATGCTTCTGAAAGGAAGAACTGTGGACCGGATTACTAGCACCTTGGCTACCTGTCCCAATCAAGCATTTAATTTTGTTCTTCAGAGGCATTCTGAAGTGGAAATCTTTGATTTCTTAATGATGGCGTATGAAAGGAAGATCTGTGAGTTTAGCTACTAACATGCGTGGTACCGGTGTCAATGTAGTCCCCAGTTCTTCCCGTCAGACGCGATTTTGAAATAAAAACTAATACATAATTTAAATGATTATACAACTTTACATGTCAAAAAAATATTAATATTTTGACCCATAAAACTAGGGATTTTGACAACTTTACGCGTCAGATAATATCACTTTTATGTCATTTTTTGTGACAACTTTCGGTGCATGACATAGGATAAGCTAATTTATGTCAAGAAAGGGAGTTTATTTCTTAAAAAGGGCAAACTTTTCCCCATTATAAATCGGCTGACCTTGATGTTTTAAGTTCAGGCGGAGCCCGAAAGAATACGTTTTTTCGGGCAACTCGCGGCGAAAAGTTAACTTTTCGGACATCCCTATATAGGCAATATTTTTATGGTTGCAATTCGTTTGTAGGACACCTTTCCATAACCAAGGCTTTCATTGAAAATACCTACGTTTTGGTAAAAATTTGGAGAATTAGATTTTTCAATGAACTTTTTCCGTAATTTAACGAAAATAAATAATGGAATGCACTTTATTTTAAATAGAATACATTTCTACATCATTAATTCGATTTGTACGATTATTTTATGATGATCTTTGACAAATAAATTATATTTCAAAATTTACTTGCCAAATATCCATTTTACTTGACAAATGAATCCGTTTACTATTTAATGATGGCCTCGCTCATGTGCTGATTTGAGGTGAATATCATGAAGTAAAAGCTGCTTACAGCAGTTCAAACATAAACAAAAATTGAGCTGCAGCGAATTTGCTTAGTTTTTCTCGAGAAAGCACCCAAAGTTATTGGATTTTATACCAGAAATCAATATTCAGCATCATAAACTAGCTTGGCATGTCATACATTTAGTTTCATTCTCTCAAATAACATCTTTTGATCTTTAAAGCCCTATAATCTCGGCTTCAATATTTATTGTTTAACATTCATGCTTCGATTATTTCCCAACTTACCCGGGCACGCCACAAAAGTCGAAATACTCAAGAATTTTCCTATCTTTCAATGCACATTGCATATTTATTTTTTGTTGTTGTTGTTATTTAGTAAATATATGCTTATCTTAGTATTTTTAATCAAAATCAACTTTACAAAAAGATAGCTATAGAAAGATTCTGTTAAAAATAATAGGATCGTAAAATTGAACACTTTGTCTTTTCAATTCCTTTCAATTTTGCGATCATATTATTTTGAGGACTATAATCATAAAAATATTATTCACTAATCCTGTTATATAGCTATAGTGCAGCTAGAATTTCATAGAAATTAGTCGAAATATTCAGTATTTAAATTTTTTGTTATTTCTATTGACGATTATAATTCAAATAAAAAATTGATAAAACTTAACAAAAGCATTTTTTATTTGATATTTACTATTTAAATATCTCACTTAATTAAATTATGAACTTGTTTTGCTTATTAACAAATTGATAATAGAAATGAAATAAACACATGATTTAGTGTCTAAATATGATATTTTTGATAAATATATATTAATGACACTTTTTCAATTTTTTTACATTTTTAGATTTTTTAAGATGGAACCATTAGATGATTACGAAGTACTAAATAAGATTGGTCAGGGAGGATTTTCATCTGTTTACAGAGCTATACACAAATTGACGCACATTCCTGTCGCCATCAAAGTGATGAAAAAGAATTTTCAAGAAGATCCAACGCAAGATCAAATTGTTAAACGCGAAATTGAAATCCTGAAGAAGGTTAGGCACCCGTTCGTATGCTGGTTCTTTGATTTTTTCGAATCTCCTGAAAATTATTATATTGTTATGGAAATGGCCGAAAACGGCACAATTTTAGATTACGTCAATCAGGGAGGCAGTCTATCTGAGAAGGAAGCTGGCCTCTATTTCGCACAGATTGTTTCTGTCTTGAATTTTTTACACACAAAGTGCCAAATTGCTCATCGAGACATGAAAGCGGAAAACGTCCTTCTCGACAAATTTAAGAACGTTCGTATTATTGATTTCGGTCTCAGCAACTCTAAACAGCAAGATAAATTGATGCAAACAGCGTGCGGCTCTCCTGCTTATGCTTCGCCGGAGATGATCTTGGGACGTCCATACGACTTCTCTACGGACACGTGGAGTGCTGGAATTCTTCTTTTCGCTATTTGCACTGGATATTTGCCTTTTGATGATCCAAACATTCAAGCACTGATGCAGAAAATCGTGTATCGCAATGTTACATATCCACCACACTTCTCACCGAAACTTAAAGATCTTTTGGAGAAAATGTTGGTCAAAGACCCTAAAGATAGAATATCATTCCAAGAAATCATTCAACACCCGTGGCTCGCTGATTACCAGAAGGTCTGTGAAATGTCCGTTGAAAACTTCGATCATCTCGATTCTGAGATTCTCGATCAATTAACGAGAATAGAGAAAGAAAACGGTATAACACTCGAAGGACATGACAGTGTTACGTTCAATATACTTAAACGCGATAGAATTACAAATATGTTGTATTCTATGGTCAATCCTAATCGTTTCCCTTCAATTCCATCTTTCCCCACAAAAGTACTGCCAAGGCCAATCGGCCCTGTTGGTGGACACCCAGAGCGTCCAAGTCGTCCTTCGATTGTCCTTCCTGTTGGCCCTGTTGGCGTAAATGCTCAGGGGCGAAGAAGGTCAGTTCTACTGAAGGCACCGCCGATCAAGCCTGGTCCTGCAAAGCCAAACTCTGCAGTTCCTCAAGCTACAAAGATATTATCACCCAAACCGAAGCCGGCTATGTACTGATTTGTTTATATTTCAAATACATGTATAATATAATGATTAGTTGATGTTTTATAATATAAATCTATTTGAATAAATAATTTTTCGATAGATGTTTAAAATTACAATACACTAGTGACCGAACATACAGTGATAGCATTTAATTTACTCCTTTTCTTCGATATTAATTGGTTGTCCCCATTTTCTCAAATGGACGAGTAAATACTGGATTAAATCCTGGGGAACTTCGAGGTGAGGCCAATCGCCGCCTTCTTTCATAAGAGAAAGAATTGCATTTGGATATTTCTTCATTGGATCAGAATCCTCGGTATAGTGTATCTTTTTGTCTGTTACATCGATAACCATGATTGCCTGTTCCGGAATTTGCAGATCCAAAGGAATTGCTTGTGATTTTCTTAATTCGATGCGTGCTCTCGCTATTTCTGAAGTCAAAACTTCAATCTCATGAGTAATGAATAACAGTGATTCGGAAATTTTTGAATAAACATCGTATTTTGTAAATTCATCGAGAATATCGGATTTCGCTTGAATTAATTTGAGTAATTTGATGTTATTGAACCTTCCTCCTTTAAACTGAATGTTAGATATATACGAATTAATGAGAACGATTGATTTTGTTAAAAATACTTTTTTCGGTGCAGATGAAAGTTGTAGAGCCAAAAATCCACCCAAATCATTCCCTACAAAATGCACAGCTCTGATCTGTAAGTGCAACATCAATTCATTGAAGCCATCCGCAAAATTAGCGAAATTATCCGAATTCTTGTAAGAAATCGTTATAACTCTGTATCCCCGGCTGTTTACAGCCGGCATAAGATGGAAATACGAATTCACTGTCTCTCTGATGCCAGGAATGAAGACAACGGCTTCTGGATTTGATCTTTCACCCAATTCGCGATATTCCCATGAACACTCGTGTGCTCTGTCCCTAAAGAAGTGAATGGGACATGTCATACTAATTTGAATGAACTGAGAATCGGAATAATGAGCATCTCCAGACCACATCTTGCGAAAAAAAATAATGATGTCATTTTTGATCTTTTTATGATAAACATATTTAAAATCTGTAGTATAAGAGATTTTCGACTGAAATATCGCTTTCCTTGTTCATTTTTTCGATGATTTGCAAAAAATCTTCTCCAATTTTGTTTCATTTTTTATTCAAAAATCACATTTTTATCATTAATTAACATAATTTCAAACATTTAATATGAACAAAAACATTTCTAAATTCTTTTTAGATATGTCTGCAATGCAAATTTTCTCAAAAACCCAAAATTGATTTTCAATATCAAAAATATCAAAATTGTTTTGACTTAAGTAAAGAAAAATATGTAATTAATTTGAGCATGATGATAAGTAAGTTTAGTTTTGACATTTTCGTAAATAAAATAGAAAATATATTTTTTTATAGTGTTGATACTTCAAATTATCAAAAACATCCCTAACGTATCAACTTACATGGCTACAATTAGTAATTTCCATATCCAGCGACTTGTGGATAGAAAGGAGAAGCTCCTGGAGCAACATTTCTTCTATCGTATTCATAATTGACAGTTTGTGAAAGCGCATTGACATCTCTGTTCATTTCTGTAGCGAAGTTGAACGAGATTGCGAAGAATTCTTGCATCGCTGTTTCAACAATATTAATTTTGTTGTTATAGATCTCATTGACTGATGTAACGAACTCATTTGTCTGATTCTTGAGCTCCTCCTGGTTCTGAGCGAGCTCAATCTTAACCTTTGTGAGTTTTTCAGCATCATTTTGCTCAGCGAGCTTCTTGATTGATCCATTAAGTGAGTTGACGTAGTATGATGTGTTATCTCTCTTCTTCTTCAACTCTCCGAGGTATTCCATCTTCTGAAGAATTTCAGTGAAATTCGTCATAACTCTGGAACCTGTTGGATCAACGAATTTGTCCTTAACGTTCTTTTCGCCAGCGGAGAAGAACGCTGTGATTGGTCCGAGGATCTCCTTCGATGTATTTCCATTATTTTCGTCAGCTTTAGCGAGAACTTTCGCCATTTCTACACCGGACTGCGAAGCTTTCTGCGCTGAATCGATAATGACATCAATGTCTGACTTAATCTGGTTAAATTCTTCATTTAATTTCTTATACTTCTCACAAGCGTTCTGATAAACAGGATCGACATCAGAGCTAGAAAGGCCTGTCTTTTCTTTGATCTTTTGACCTAAAATTTTTGACTCTTTCTTCATCTTAGCAATGACACCGGACATTTGTAAACTGATGTGCGAAAAATGATACTATCGGAAATTGAGAGAACACATTGAAAAATTAAGTGAGATGTTTAGAAATTATTTGGTCATCCAGTATCATTTCGCACATTTGAATTTTTAGCCTCGTGTGTTGGAAGGAAAAATCGCGAACAAGGTTGGCGATCAACATAAAACTATGGTCCATATCTCTGTATATGAAAGAATGAAAAATACCTAAAATTCAGAGATTATCAGATCTGATATCCTCTAAACTAGGCCATTAAACAATAATTCTTTTGTAAAACAAAACAAAAACAATAATAGCAACAAAAGATATGCAAAACAATAAGACTTCGGTAGGTATGAAGTCAAATTACATATCAATCATATATTGAATATTCTGGGAAGAGTGCTACTACTAAAATTCTATTCTCCTGGGATACAAGTGATCAATGCTCTAATTCAATTCATCATATGAAGAAAGTCTTTCAAGAAATGTTTTCGATACGGTTTTAAGAGCTTCTAGAACATATTAAGGCAAAGTAAAATAGTTACATGTTACAAGTTCATAGCGATTTTTCATTGGTTTGATGAAAATTCAATGGGTACGCAATGGATTTTAATATCTTTATTTGAAATATCAAGATTAAGATATTGGAATCATCATTATTGAGATAAGTAATGTAGAAAATTAGTGAGGATGCTTTCTTTAGGCTACAAATCATGACGTATTCTTTGGAATATCATCAAAAGTAAACAAAATGAATAATTCATCCTTTGCATTCTAGCTGCATAAACTGTAAATGAATCCTAAGCAGTAACATGAAATAAATAGTTGATTTCAATATTCAGATTTTGAAAGTTTTAAATTGAACGGCAATTCTTTGAGAAAATATTAACACAACTGTCGAAAGCATATGGAGATGGTATTCAAGCAATTTTAACGTTTTTTTGATGACGAATTTTTTAATAACCTACAATTTCAAAATGTTCGGACGAATTTTTAATTTGCATCATTGGTAAGTCTTAGAGCTTGAGATTTGAAGTCAAATTTCGTATAATGTAAATACAATATGGAAAATATTCATAATAATATCAGTGGCAATGAAGTGGTGTATTGAATATTGATACCCATTTATAGCTGAAGGTATCAAAGACTCGTTTTACACAATTTTGGTGCAAGAATCAAAACTCTCCATGTGGATTTGTAAACATCTCAAAAAATTGTGTTAGTATCATTTTTCGCACATCAGTTTAGAAAAATAAATAATTTTACAAAAGGTGACAAATAATCGTCCTCACTAACTTTGAAACACAAAATATAAGATTTTCATAGTTCTTAGAATATAAGTTTTTAATATAAAGGATTTTAAAAATATTTATTTTTGATGAACGCAAGCGTCACTTCAGTTTGTAAACAAATCACTCAAGAATGTTATGAACACCCTCTCATGATATTCTTCAGCAAGCTGAACAAGGATGAAGTGCCTAATTACGATCAATACGTGAAGCGTCCAATGGATTTCGAGACAATTCGCAATAAATTGAACGAAAATTCATACGAAACAATGACAGAGTGGTACAGAGACATGGTCCTTGTTTTTGACAACGCGATGAAATACCATCCAAATGAATCTGTTTGGCACAAAATCGCTGAATATGACCTTTCGCTGTTCAAAAAGAAGGCGGATGTATTGATGTCACAAGATCCACAATTAATCTACGAAAAATTAAATAATGCATTCAAACAATTCACGGAATTAGTCACAAAGACTCCTGTTCCACAGGGCATTGATCCTCTTGTTTTGTCAGCTATAAAAAAAGGCCAAGAATCAACACAAATTAACCAAAAGATTTTAGACGACCTTGTAGAGAATTTGAACACACTTTTAAAGGACAAACAATATAAGAAAGAGATATATATCATAATTAAAGAGTTACAGCCCCAATTAGAGATTAATACAGAAAGCTTCAATATAGATTTAGATTCTCTTCAACCTTCAACGATAAATGCGCTTCATTTCTATTCCTGCGCAAAAGTCCAATGATTAGTTATATTTATTAATGAATAAATTGTACTGTTTTTTTCATTATCAATTTTCTATATAAGATTTGTTCAGTGGCAGCTGCTATAACTGTATTAAAAATAATCCTTGATAGTAATTTATAGTATTTGTTGAAGTTTTTTTTTTGGGTGAAACTTCCAATGTCATTATTTGTTGTGCTTCTATCCAACTATGGCTGACCATTGGAAAACAAGATCAGGAACAATAGTATACATTTATTAATATTCCAATTTCATCATATCCAATAAATCAAGCTGTTGATTCATAGTGGCGATTCCTTCTGCAACATGGAATACAAATATTGGTGGGGGAGAGAAGAAAGGTCTTCCAAGAGTAACACAAATATCTCTTGTCGAAGATCTGAAGACGCAGACACCTCCAGACATTCTTGGAACCAAGAAAATGCCCGAGGAATCAACACCTCCGTCTGCTACAGTTGTTGTATCGTCATCTGGAACTATATAGAATATAAACCACCAGTTTTTAACGGTATCATATGCTCGAACCATGGCGAATTTCTGCTTGTCGACGAAACCTCCAATAAGAAACAGATATCGGTCGACGGGGATGAGGAAAGACCCCTTAAGACCAAATGATGGCGGTGAACCTTTAACGGCAATGCTATCTATGGTTTGTGTGTCGAAATCGTAAATGATCATGTCATCTATTTTTGATGCGCAGCTGATATATAGTTTGTTATTCATAACGGTCCAGCAAGCGTGATCTCTTCCAGGGACGTTAGATGGGAGTATCTTCCACGTGTTCGATGGAATGTCGTATATCCACAAGTCATCTAGCACTTGGTCGTTGAATCCGCCCCAAATAATGATTTGCTGATTGCGGATCGCCATGACATGCCCCGTTCTTGGGCAAGGCATTGGTGTCTCGCAGTGGATCTGTTGAATTGTCATTGAACTTAAGTCGATTGCGTGAAAATCAGCTAAGTAAGTTGAACCACATTCACCGCCAAAGAGGTAAATCGTGGCTCCGCAGACGACAGCGGTTGTTCCACTGCGTGCGGGAGGTACATAGCCGGTGAAAGTGAGCCTTTGCCAGATCGCGTTTCGCAGATTTAAGGCCCAAACATCATTTAAATATTGGCCGTTTTCCATTACGCCGTATCCCATGATCGCAATGTCCCTCTCTTGGATGAAGCATGAGAAAACATCGTTTCGATTCTCAGGAGTAATAGAGTTTGGCAAGTATGCTGACCATTTGGCCTGCAGATGGGTATCTCTGATTTTATCCATACCACCGGCTGGCTGGGCCGGTGGTTTCCTGCGCTTCATGGCATTCGCGGCTGCTTGACCTCTCTGGCGGGAAATCTCGGTGCTTTCAATATTTCCCATTTTAATTTTTTTTAAGAAAGAAAATTTTTGATTTTTTAGATATGGTTTACTATCGTTTTGCGTTTTTTTCGCTCGAATTTTTAACGATGTGATTTGAGTTACTAACGATTATTCATGTAAATATTGATTCTGATCTCCTGACATAGATATTTTATATTTAGATTTTTTTATATTTCTATATCTTATAGTTTAAATTATTTAGTATTTTATTAGATTTGTCAATTTATAGATTAGAACTGGCGCTTACATGACATATGAAAAAATATGTTGACATCAGTATGATATTTTTAAAATTAATTAAAGATATATAATTTAAATTCACAATAAACTCAAGAAATTGTAAAAATGTTTTCCATTGTTCTTTACATGGCATTTCGATCAGATTTTTTGACATTAATATTTTGAAATTAGAAACTTATATGTGAGTGGATGTTATATTTAGAGAAGTGAAGGAAATGGCATTTTGATGACACTTTATGTGGCAGAATTATTCACATAACCCCCACTTTTGAGAGCTTCTCGATTATTTTTGAAAAATACTGCTATAAATTAGATAGAGAATCGAATTATATCAAAAAATACAAATTTCCTCTGAAAAGATCAGGAATTCATTGGCTATATTCGCATGATATATTTTCACGTTTTCCGGAATTTACATGGTTGTGTCACCCCCTAAAGTTGATCGGAATTCCCTCATTAACTTTGTTGCTTTTTCATCTTCTTTTCGTGTATTGTTTTAAACAATCTTGTAATTAGATTTGCAATAAACTCTTGACAATGCATTGATTTAATTAGTAATTTCCTATTAACTCACTGGTTTTTCTAATTTTAATATATAATTTTGTATTTAGAAGCTATTAATCTAAAATTACAATTTTCACAAGCATTGTTATATGATTTATATACTAGTTTGAGTTCAATTTGATTTTGAAATTGTTCAATTCAATATGTTTTGAAATGCATTGAAATAAGTAGGAGATTGGTAAAACAACATCTATATTTTAAGTTCTAATGAATATACTCTAATATTTGTTCAATTAATTTCATGCATCGTGAATTCACTTCTTCTGTCGATTTAAATCTAGGTTGGCTAAGCTTATTGACCTCGCGCATGATAATTTTGAACTTTTCTTCAGGAATTTCCCAAGAAGCACCGAAACTAATTAATTGAAGGTGTGCAGCGCAAGCTAAAGCCTGAAAAAGAATGCTTTTACGCTGCTGTTGCTGTATTAAGTTTCCAGCTTCAAGTTCGTCGATATCATTGTTATCTAAAACGACAGATTGCGCGCGAACCATTATCTTCTTGAATATCGTGTCTACAGTGAGTTCTTCTTCAGGCTTATCAAGATCAGTGTCAGCCTCATGCTTCAGCATCACCAAATGGTGGAGAGGAACCCAGCATGGTTTGTATTCTTGCAAGAAAAATGCAACCAGTGCGTGCGGCCTCCCAGAGAATTCCTTTAACGCAATTACTCTGCAAATGATTGTAGGCCCGTCCTGTGACTTCAAGACTGCCGCTAAGTCTCCAGGAATGATCTCATCTGGAGATCTGCACGCATGCGGGAAATTTATCTCTATCGGTGGTATAATATCGATTTTGGTCTTGTTTTGTAGCAACTCGCTGCCCAATCCGTTGGCGACGGATCTCGATCTCGTTGTTAACAAAGGTTTTGGATTTGTGTTTTCTTTTTCTGTGTCTAAACGGCTGAATTTCGCTCTAAACTTCAGCGGCAGAGCTTCCTGGGGCCCGCTGAACGGTAGAGTCAAGTTTGTCATCGAATGAGCGCTGGACATCGTCTGAGGATGCATATTTCGCTTCGCTCTCGCGGCGGTAATGATCGCGACGTACTGCTGGTTCGCCATGTTAGCGATTTCCTCGGAGCTTATCGAAGGATCGGAGAGATTTTTCTTGAATCTTCTGATAAAAGCGCGAATCTCAGCGAGAGGACGGCGGCTGCAGTTCCGCAGAAGCATATCGTCGCCCTGCTGGCCGATCATGAAGACGGATTTGATGCTCTCCACTTCATCCGCCGAAAAGGACTGAAACACGGACGACATTATCGAAAAGAGGTCTTTGAGATATTTTCGTGTGAGTTTTGATTTTGGATTTAATATTTTTAGACTTAAAAATCACTGTTTCGCATATAATTTAGTCGCAAACTCTCATTTTTTCGAAATTTAATATTTTGAAAATTATCTTTAAATCATCATTTCTTATCTTGTAATTTAACTATCTTCGAGGAATCCTATTGAACCATAACATTGCTTTATAACGACTCCATAATACGAATTTATATCGAAATTATTTTTAAAATTTATCTTTAATTCATCATTTATCATATTGAAAATAAACAATGATAGAGTTTTGCTATCAATTTGTATCGTTGATTTTGGATAATTCCAAAATATGATTTGAAATCGAAATATATGCTGAAAATTATGTTTAAACAACAATTTCTTATATTATAATTTAGTAATATTCAAGTTGGGCTATTAATTTACAATATTGTTTTTAAACAATCATAAAATATAATTTCAGATAAGAAAATGTTTTAAAAAATAATATGGAATGATCGTTTCTCATCTTGCTGTTACACAGCACTCATGTTGTGCTATTGATTTGCTTCATTGTTTAATGATAATGACAAATTCAAGCTTAATTTAATAATTCAATGTTGTAGATATTAAATATTCATTTTTTTAAGCAGCATTTAAACTATATTCACTAATTCCTATTGATTTGCATCGTGCTTTTATGATAATAACAAAAAATTAGAAATCAAATATATAAAATAATTTATAAAAACATAAAACATAAAAATTAATCTGAGTAATAATACTCAGAATCTGAATAATATGAATAATTGCTGCTTGATTCATCGTCGCTCTTTGCTTTCTCTTCATTTTCAGCCGGTTTTGGTTCTTCAGGTTTCTTTTCTTCTTGAACTGGTTTTTCATCATCAGAAGATTCACTCTTTGGTTTTGATTCTTTAGAACTGCTTGATTCTTCATCAGAATAATATGAATAATCATCATCGCTTTTTGCTTTATCTTCATTTTCTTCTGGTTTTCGTTCTTCATTTTTGTTTTCTTCATTTTCTGCCAGTTTTGGTACTTTTGAACTGCTTGATTCGTGATCTGAATAATAGGAATATTCGCTTTCACTCTTATCTTTGTCTGCAGCTTCTTCAGGTGGTTTTTGCTCTTCTTGAACTGGTTTTGGTTCTTCTTTGTCGCTGTCTGAGTAATAATAAGAAGATGATTCAGATTTGGCTTCTTGTACCATCTTGTTGTAGCTGCTGGCTGGAGAAACAGTGATAAAATCTATTATTGGATTCTTATCATCGCTGTCAGAAGAATCAGAATCCCATGAAAGCTTTCTTGGTCTGTTATAATATACATCGTCATCATCAGAGTCTGTGTTAAAGTCCAGGAAGTCATCAGAGTCAGATTTCTGCGGCTGGAGATCGAGAGAATCGTAGTTCTCTGTTTGACCTTTGAGGGTGTCAAAAATGTTTGGAGGGATCTCAATAGATCCAATTCTCAGACTCGATGGTGAATGCAGTAATGGAAACGGCTCTGTTGGCCTTTCCTGCTGTTCCATCGGAATGAATCTCAGCGAGTTTGTGTCATCAGCATCAAGAACAGGAGGAGGAACCTGAATGACAGGCGGCGGTGCCTGGAAAACAGGTAATGAGAATGGCAATCGTGGTGGGACCGGAGATTCGTTTGAGTATTCGTATGAGTTTGGAGTAGTGACTTCGAGTGAGTCTCTCTCGATGTTCGAACGTGGAGGAGGCCTTGGACTGAACGATTGAAGAGGTGGAGGAGTCATATTTGCGATTGGTGGAGGAAGCATGTTAGAAATCGGAGGCGGTGATAGGAAGTTTTCGACTGAATGCGGCAAATGATTTATTGGCGGTGGTGGAAGGAGACTCTCTATTGGCGGTGGAGGAGGTGTTTCCTTCTTTGCAGGAGGCTCTTCGATCTGTGGAGGAAGAATGAGAGAGTTATACTCACTTGGCTGTGGGAAATCAGAAGGAATGACTTGTGGTGGAGAACTTAAAGAACTCGATTTGTTCTGTGCGAGGATTAATGAAGGAACTTGTTTGTTTTTATCGCTGTCCGATGATGAGTTAGATGATGATTTATGATGTTTGTGTTTATGTGATTTCTTTTCTTCTTTTGATTTGCTTTCAGCGATGTTTGCGAATGAATCCGAAAGTTCTTCTTCTCCATCGAGTCTATTGATGAATGTTTTCACTCTATCAACGAGATCTTCTCTTCTCATACGCAGAGATTCAAGCTGCCTCGTATGAGCGAGGTCCAATGAGTTCTCTTGATATCCTTTTTCATCCCTCTTCGCAGAATAACAGTCATCGTGCAAAGGAAGTTTGATTTTCGCACCTTTGAAGTGCGCGTTATCATCAACGTGTGGATAATCGAGTCCAAACTCTTTGATGATCGAGGAATGCTTGTTAACGCTCTTTCTGGAGACAATATCGTGAAATTCAAGTGTTCCTTCGTCGAGAATATAATCGATTTCAGGAATTTCCAGCAAACTCAAATTCGAGTGATAACCGAACTTGTTCAAGTTCTTTTCCATGTTCTCTGATGCCATTCTCTGCTTATACGAGAGATCTTCTAAAATTATCTGTCTCTTCTTCTCTTTCACTGTCTCAATGAAGTGATAAACATCAGCGCAAGGCCACGGGAATACACAGAGCGTTGGATGCGCTGCAACAAGAGAAAACAATTTTGTTAATGGAATCAATGTTGATGGATTCGATCCATCGAGTTTTAGAATTCGAATGGTTTCATTTGACTCAAGTAATGATGAAACAGCATTGATTCCTTCATCGCCAATATTGTTGTTCGAAATATCCAATTCGATGAGGTTTCTGTTACTTTTGAGGAGTTTGCACAATATTTCACAGCCTCTCTCACCGAGATATACCTTGTCTGTGCCCTGGAGACCGAGATATTCGATTGTTTCGATGTCTGCAAGCAATTCTAAACATTTCTCGAGTTTTTTATCTTTGTGGCCGAAATTACCTCCAAATTCAAGATGTGTTAAGTTTCTGAATGTGTCAAAGAAAACATTGAACTTCATGAACACATTGGACTTGATTCCGACTCTATTCATGTAAAGGCCGGTGAATTTATCGCATTTCTTGTGTTTGTTGAAATAATCGGCTAAAAACCGGAATCCTTCACCTATTGACGTTATTTCATTCATGTGGAGTTTCATCTCAGCGATTAATTCGTTTTTGTTGATTGCATTGAGAATCCTGAGAATTTGTTGAATTGTGAACTGAATGCCACTGATGTCGAGTTCTTTGAGGTTTGAAGCAGTGTTGATGAAACTGATCATCGCTTCAAATCCTTTCTTTGAAATTGTTGAATTTTCTAATGCGAGATATTCAAGTGGAATCGGGTTCCTTTTGAGTGCCTTGAAGAGTTTTTCATCGCCAGAGATGATTCTTCCGATATCTAAGTGTTTCAAGTTTAAATTGCTGCGATCAGTGCAATTTTGAAGGAATTGGCTGAAAAATTCGATTGCTGCTTCATAAACAGGAGCTCCTTTCATGTAAAAGTACCTCACACTCATCATATAATTATTGCAAGCGAATGATTTCATGAAATTAATCGCATCACAAGGATTGTGGCACGTGTTGTTGACGTTTATGTACAAAATCTTGTTTTGGACTTTGCTCAATGCAAAAGCGAACTCAGAAATTCCAACAATTGGATTATTTGATAAATCATAGAAAAGAATTGTTGATTGCAGATTCTTCACCATAGCTTTTGCTAAGTCTTCGATACCATCGCGAATGGCGCAACCAGAACACTGAATGAATTTGGCAATCTTGTTAGTTTGAACTAACGGTGCAATCGCTTTAAGGAAATCAGGACGAACCACGTCGTGAAGAAGATAGCCGTGGACCATTGGACAGAAGAGAAATGTAGTAATTACTGGTCTCAATGACAAAGGATCCATGAAATTTGTGTCGATTACTGAAAGTGGCAAATTAGAAAAATCAGCGATCGAGTTTCCTGTAGAGATCATTGTGTGGAAGAACCTTGGAACATCGTGGAAGTAATCTGTCTCGAAATAAGAGCAATACGCGTTATAAGTCAATTGGAACATTTCTGAGAGCGATATATTAGGTTTAAACGGTGGTATATCACTTGGCGTACTTGTTTTCAGTGCCATACACATCTGAGAAGGCCAAATTTGTGTTATCAAAATATAATTTCTCACTAAAAAGCGTGCAAATTCAAGTAAATCCTCCGATTCCATGACAAATCTAATGTTTTGTATCATGAGTCCGATTTTTCCTTTATTTATTATCGTCAAATTTCGAATGTTAAATAAATGGTATTGTCCAATGATTCTGTAGGCCTTTGGCCAACTCTTCTTCAGGAAGACCAGCAAATGCTCCGTTATCGCGACCGCTGCTCTCGAATAATTTTTTTTGTTTATTTGGAGCTGGCATTTCTGCACGTGAGTGACATCAACCTGCGTCATTGGGACGATAGTCCTCACTTTCTTGATTTCGGCTTCAGTCAATCTGTGCTCAAAATATTTTAATCCCATTTTATTAAAATAAAAAATTTTTCAATGAAATATGTTAGGTTATAAATATGATCCAGTCTAATATTCCAAAGTTATTTTTTCAGTTCACAAAATAAATTTTGATATAAAAATAAATAACTATATGAATTATATAATTTGCATTTTATAAATTATTGAATATTTTCAGAATTATTGTGAACACCACAAAAATTATTATTTCGAAATTTATTATTATTCTATGTTGCTCATCACAGGCATCCCAATTTTATTACATAACGTTAATTTAGAAGTTACATAAAAATTGTGAAATTTTAATAAAACTCATAACTATATCATATTATAATATAAAATAAATCTCCTCTGAAAATAGGAATAAATTGAATAGTGTATTCCCCATTAATAAACATTTAGTTATAATTTTAATAACAATATCATTTATAATAATATATTATTTAGGGTCTCATAAATTTATGAAAAACCCCGAACAAGTTTTCAAAAAAAATTATTTATGCATTGCTATAAATCATAAAATATGAATAATTGTTAAAATTTTAAAATATCTTTTGTATTAGACAAATCTCTTAACATCAATATTCTAAATCGATTTGCATGCAAAAAACACAAAAAATTAAAAGTCGTTTACAAATTGTCATCTTCAAAATTTTTGTTGCATATTTTGCTTTATCTCTTTCTATAGATGAATTAGTAGTATACAGAGTGTGATTTAACATGGGAGTCCAAAATTTTGTCCACCCATGTTAAATCACACTCTGAGAATATCCAAAACTATAATTTCCCTAATATGGGAAAAATTTTCCTTCTGCGGTGTAGTCCCGCGACATTCATAACTTTTTATCTGATCAATATTTTTTCGATTTGAAAGTACTTTCATGAACTTATTGATAGTTGTCTATCCAGTGGTATAAGTAGCACAGTCTATATATCTATCAAATCATTGTTTGCATTTCAAATTGTCCAAAAATATACGATTTCCAGCATAAATGTATGCGCTACTATGCAGCGTATGATATTTTTATGTGTATTATTGATTCAAATGCCTCTTATACGCTTAAAATTAAAAATGCAACTAATTCATTAATTGATTTGAGGGCGATTATATCCAAAACTATAATTTCCCTAATATATATAAAATAAACAATTTTCCTATAATTTATATCGAAATCCCAATAATTTCTTATATTTTGTTATTAAAATATAGTGTTTAATTAATAATTAAAATTCTTATGGTAGGGATTTATTAATGGTTTTCTAGAAATTTGATAGCGCGAACAATTGTTGGTAGCATAATAACAATTTCATTAGTCCAAATAAAAAATATTTTTTATATGTTATGAAAAAAATTATATTTTTTTCTCTATAATAATTATGACAACAACTGTTGAGAAAATTATGGAGGTTATTCGTAATAAAATGGCTTGTCTAAAATTGATATGCAAAGTCGGCGAAACTTGTTTTTTAACTCACTGGATTAACTTTTTGCTAAGTTATTGAACCCAAATGTAAAAAATCATATTGTGCATGATATAGTAAAGAATTAGCTAACAAAATCTATATTTCATTAAAATATTAGATATATCTTGCATCAAACTGTACCATTAAGTGATAATACATTTGATGATAGCATCTTTAACATAATTGTAAGTACCAGATAGTCTATTCAAACATATTTGGGCGCCAAAAACTTTGATTATCTGTCATTTAATATATTTTAAACAATGTATTTTTACTTTGCTCAACTTTGTTGAACTTAATGGATCCAGCTACTATATGTATTTCCATATTAGATCTTGATGCATGTAATGTTTTATATTGTTTCCATACACCTTGCCATTCATCTGTTACACTGGATTGTTCTACCATTGTTTGTAAATCCTTCATACTATATCCTTGGAATATAACTATATCAGTACATAAACGTTTAATATTTAAACAAATGAATCTCCAGGTCTGTGCGCAGACACATACAGTATAATTATAATGTCTAACTTTCGTTATGAAGTTTGTTAAAGGATTATCTGCTTTAGTTAATAGCTTATGTCCACCATAATCATCTAATACTAAGAATGTATTTGATGGATATTTCTTAAATTTTGATGTAATATAATATGTTAATCTTTGTATATCAAATGTTTAAGATCTTTTCTTAATTTATGTTTTTCAATCATATGTTCCATATCTTCACTAATTTCTTTCATATTACTATTTAAGAATTCACATATAGCATAATACTTACTTTTCTGTTTAATGTTTTTATTTAAATAATCCATTAATTTATCATCATTTATTTTCTTAATTTTACATTTTATATTTTCATAAAAGTATTTGCTGTTGAAACCATTGAACCAGATGTTGCAGAAACTATTATTTGATAATAATATGGTTCTTTTGATAAACGATCTGTTATCATAATATGTTTAATAACACCATATGTTTTACAAGAACCCATTTTACCACAAGAGAAGTATACACCATTAGCACAAAACGGATAATCGTTACTAAATGATAATATAATACCTTGATTTAATTTATTCTTATTTTTTTCACCATCCTTTTTTAATATTTTATCAACTTTATCTTTAATATTCTTCATTTTATAATTATTAAATAATGAATAAGTATCAATCGCCCAATATTAATAGTTCAGAGATTAATATCTATTATGAACATGTGTTTTCAAAACCTAAATATAATGATGAAAACAAATACATATATGATTTCCCAAAATATTGGTTAGATAATCATGGTAGGAAATCTATAGAAATTGGAAATGTTAAAGTAATTCCAGCAGCAAGAAATTTAGGATTTACTAATTTTAAAATTACAGATGGTAAAAATACATTCTATCCACAATTAGAAATTAATTTAGATAATAGAGATACAATGAACGATTTCAATTTCGAATTAGAGAAATATATAAAAGAGAAATTAATTGAAAATTTACCTGAAATAACATATAATGAATTTTCTATTAAATATAATTATGCCCAGAATTCTTTAGATTTTGATATTGCATCTAATAATCCTAATTTGTGTTTTAAATTTGATGAAGTTAAAGATTACACAACTATCGAAATCGTTAACGAAATTATTAACAATGGTCCTATTGTTGAAGAAATTAAAGAACAAATTGCTGATAAAGTTAGAGAAATGGATGATGATGGTACACTACTAAAATATTATCAGATCATTTTACAACTAAAAGTTATGTAGATGATGAAATAATTGAAAACTTCTAGTACCATCATTAATTTGTACCAGGGATTTAAGATTTTCAAAATATTGCGCTACGTTACCCTGTAAAGTGTTGTTGTTATCTAGCCTTGTATTAAATGCCGAGTTCATTTTATATAAAAATAAAAAACATAAATAATGGTATTAATTTCGAATTTTATTTAAAATTAAAATGGCTTGGGAATTTTGGAAAAAACTAAAAGATGTTGCTAAGAAAATTGGTCTTGGGATTAAATCTGGATTTAACTGGTTAATAAATAATGTTGTTAAACCTGTAGCTAGTTCATTCGGTGCTCAATTCGGTGATAAAATTAAGAAAACATTACCAAAAGTTGGATTTGAATTTGGTGTGAATAATAATGGCAATAGAAAACCTGTGATTAATACTGATGATATTGTTCGGGATGTTGGATCATGGGTTACTCCTAAACTAAAACCTTAAAAATTATACCAAAATAAATTTTTATTTTTATTAAATGGGATTAATAATTTTGCTATTTATTATAGTTGTATATTTCAGGAATAAATCAAGCGTGTAACACCAAATCACATTCGTTAAGTTTCAATATTATATTATTTAAGATAGTTATAACTTTATTTTTCTTAGCTCGTTTTAGTTCAGAAATATTTTCATGATCACATCTGGTAATTTTCAAAAGATTTTTATAAATCATATATAATTTATATTTGACATTTTCTTCATCATCTACTTTAGGATTTCCACCAATGAAAATTTGGTTAAATTGTTCTTGGGATAAGTTAAGAATCTCTTGTTCTGCCAACATTTTAGAAAATGTTGGAATGCAATCATTTGAATGGTTGTCTGTGTATGTCATAATTATTTATTAGCAAAAAAATATATATTTTTTTTCATAACATATAAAAAATATTTTTTATTTGGACTAATGAATTTTTTATTATGCTACGAACAATTGTTCACTCTATCAAATTTCTAGAAAACCATTAATAAATCCCTACCATAAGAATTTTAATTATTAATTAAACGGCAACGTTTTTCCTTCTACGGTGTAGTCCCGCGACATTCATAACTTTTTATCTGATCAATATTTTTTCGATTTGAAAGTACTTTCATGTACATATTGATAGTTGTCTATCCAGTGGTATAAGTAGCACAGTCTATATATCTATCAAATCATTGATTGCATTACAAATCGTCCAAAAATATACGATTTCCAGCATAAATGTATGCGCTACTATGCAGCATATGATATTTTCATGTGTATAATCGCCCTCAAATCAATTAATGAATTAGTTGCATTTTTAATTTTAAGCGTATAAGAGGCATTTGAATCAATAATACACATAAAAATATCATACGCTGCATAGTAGCGCATACATTTATGCTGGAAATCGTATATTTTTGGACAATTTGAAATGCAAACAATGATTTGATAGATATATAGACTGTGCTACTTATACCACTGGATAGACAACTATCAATAAGTTCATGAAAGTACTTTCAAATCGAAAAAATATTGATCAGATAAAAAGTTATGAATGTCGCGGGACTACACCGCAGAAGGAAAATTTTTCCCATATTAGGGAAATTATAGTTTTGGATATTCTCAGAGTGTGATTTAACATGGATGGACAAAATTTTGGACTCCCATGTTAAATCACACTCTGTATACTACTAATTATAAAACTATTTATATTGCATATAAATTAACGCTATGTTTTGAAATTTTCAAGAAAACAAACAAAACTATTTATTTACACCTCTCTATAACGATGACGGGGTGAGACCCGAATACGTCACACATGTAGTCCTCCGTCACGTAAACTTTGACTGATTTAGGGATATCTCCGGTCTCTAAGTTCTTTGTGCCTCTGTGATATACCTTCTCTAGAACAGTGCAGCCCCTGAACACCGTTGGGCCGATAAAAGTGATCTTTTTAGGGAGATGAACAACTTTAAGTGATGTGCATTGATCAAAGATCGCTGAATTGAGTGCTGTCGCAGAGCTTCGCGTCATATTGACTTCTGTGAGATTCTTGCAGTGCGCAAAGCAAAATGTTCCTATATTATGGAAAAACTCAATTTTCTCGAGACCTGTGTGTGCAAATGCTTTGGGTCCCGTTCCAATCGTTTGATAGCTCATCGTAAAATTTCCTAAGTTGTGACAATACTCGAAAGCTGATTCATCAATATAATGAATTGCAATTTGTGAGAAATTGACTTGTGTTATTGATGAACAGTTGTAGAAAACGAATGGGCCAATGATTCTAAGCCTTCTTGAGCCAAAAACACACTCAAGATTTGAACAATTTCTAAAACATGAGAATTTGAGTGTGTGGAGATGTTTTGGAACTCTCACTGAAGTGAGATTATCACAGTTTTCAAACATATGTGGCATTAGTACAACAATATTCGTTGTGTTTAAAAACATAAGTTCTAATTTGCTACAATTCATGAATGCGCCGTCCCCTATAAAAGAAATAGAAAGAGGAAGCGATATATTACTAATTAATGTACTAGAAAATGCATAAGCACCAATTCTTATTGTATAATTGGAAACTAATATATTTTGGATATGTTGATGCTCAAAGAAGAGTTTTTCTGGCAGTTCTACTATTGAAGAATTCACCATGTCAAGTGATGTAATGATTGAGTTGACAAAACTTGACGAATTTAATTGACTTAAATTTCTAAGTGGTCCAAGATCGACAATTTTAGTGTTGTACAGTGGGAAAGCTCCAATACATGATAATGTTGGAGAAACTTTGAGATCAACTAAATTCGTGCAATTATAGAAAACTCCTTCAGAAAGAGCTTCAACAACACTATTTGACATATCAACTTTGACTAAGCGTTGGCACTGTGAGAAGCAATATTCTCCAACACTATAACAAATATTTGGAATAATTATTTCTGTGATACTTGTGTTAGAAAATGACTTTGCACCAATCCAATAACAAACCTTTGGCAAAATGACTGATTCTAAATTAACACAATCCGCATAAAGTCCATCACTCACGCATTTAATTGGCAAATTTTCAAGGTTTGCCCTTTTTATGTTCAAACATGCAGAGAAAACGTATTTATGCATTAAGGTGAGTGTTCCTGGTATCTTTACATCAATAACAGACGTTCTTGCGAAAGCGTAACTTTTGATCCAAAATAAATTTGGTGGAAGTATTACATTTGCTAACTTCGTGCAGTTTTCAAATAGAGATGTAGAGATTATTTTAAGTGATGAATTAGAAAGATCAACACTTGTTATTTCAGGGTTATTCGAAAATGAATAGTCATCTAAGAGTGTGTAATTTGCATTTATTAGAGATTTTATATATGTATATTGAAATGCCATTCTTCCAATCATCTTTATAGAGTATGGTAGCGAAAATTCTTTGAGTTTTGAACAATTTCGAAAAGCACGAACGTCAATTATACTTATATTGGTAGATTTAGCGTCAATAGTGGTCAAAGAAGTAATATTTTCGAATGCCGATTTACCAATCCAACACAAAGTTGTTGGTAATGTTATTTTTGTGATTGATGTGTTCGCAAATGCGCGCTCGCATATCATCTTGAAGATAAATGTTCGATTTCCGTATCTAATGGCCTCAGGAAGATACAAATGTCCTTTGAATGTTAAATTAATCGCGTTGGTCGGGTTAAATCGTGAACCAAAGTATCCATAACCTTCCCTGTCCAGGCCAAATTTGATGTTGACTCCTTCATATGTCAAATTTCGCGCATAAACATTTAAAAAAACAAAGAAAAGCAAAAACATTTTGATTTTTTCGTGAAATCTTGTTTCCGACTAATTTTGATATTTTTAGTATCTACACATCACAAGTTGGCGATTTATTATAAAATTTACTTTGGTCTTCAAATTTAACATTCTTATTAAAAGGTATGGAAACTTCGAAGCGCCCTAGCAATTTGTTTCAAACTCATAGTATGTACTATATAGGTCCTAGAGACGCTATAGATTGAAGCACTAAGGATATAAACAGTTGTGAGCTGAGATCAAAATTTTTCAATATTATTTTCGATTTTTTTTAAAAAAAAATTTAAAATATTAAAAGATGAGCACAAAAAACCTAATATAGGGGGAAGCTAATAATATACATAGTACAATATTAGAAGCCCTATAAATGTATAAGGTTGGATTGAGTCTAGGATATTTACATGCTCCTAGCTGCCGCTGTCAAAAAAAAAAAAAAAAAAAAAAAATGAAGTAGAGATAATGCGATCTTATAGTTTATTTTTTAAGGCTCTCTTTACATGTCAATTGGCTTAATTGGATAATGGTATGGATTGGAAAAGTGATATTTTTGCTTTATCTTCGGGCAATACAAATATGCAAAAAATCTGGGCCTCCAGCTAACGAAATCACCAAATTAATTTCAAAGAATAACTCATATATCCATCTCACTTTTCTTTTCTTCTTTTTCCTTTTTCTCTCCTCCTCTCTTTTTCTCTTCTCCTCTTTCTCTTTTATTTCAAATTTTGTATTGTTGCTCTTTTTTAAATTTTTCGAATAATTCATGAACTCCTGACGCTATCTCATAATTTCTACTGTTTGAAGTGGCGCTTCGTAATGTAATGAATGATTTTAACATAAATTATTACATTCAAGGCCTCTGTATTGATTTTGAATCATTTTCTTGGTTTGGATGCAAAATTATAGTCAAGGAAGCTGTTGAAAATCTTGAAGTAACTCAACATTTCCATTTTTGTGTGATTTTGCTGAATTTAAACTGTAGTATCCTGATTTCAATCCATTTTATCCTGCTTTCAACTTAGTCGAATAAATTGCATTGAAATGTATTTCTCTCTAGTCATTATTTTTGAAATTTTCTAATATGTTAAGAACAATGTATAGTGTTCTGCACAAACATTTATCATGAATGATACTTTTAAACTGAAAATAATATCATTCTATTTTAGGCATGAAACTAGTGTTGCTTGGAATGTCACTTTTGTTGCTCAAGTTGTCACTTTCCGATATGGAATTGAGAGGAAAGGAACGATTATTTACGATTAATCCATTTATTTTCATACTTTAATTTGATCAAATTATTATTCTCAAATAAATTTACAATTGCTTGCATCACATACATTAACAACGAGATAAAATACATTTCAAATAGTCAGATGATGGTTTAGCATATCATTCGTAGAAAGCATGATCGCATCTCATTATTCAACTGTTTTTATCCTTAATAATTACTCATATATACTCAATTTGGTTAGGAAAATATACAATTACTCTAGCTGCCGAAAAGCTAGGGAAATTCTTGAGATGTCAAAATCGGATTTTTAATATATATATATTTGATTGAAGTAATGGAACTGATATGTCAATGTATGAGGTTCTGCACTAAAATCAAGGCGTTTTAATCACTTTGAAATTAATATATTAATATGGAGATTTACAAATAAAAGATGGGTTTTAATTTCTGCACCACTATTCTAAAGAATAGTTTGGCAAGTGTTATATCTTATGTAATATGTAGTAGTCATCTATGTATTCTAGAAAAAAAACTTTTGCTGCATCAGCATTTGTCCGTTTATTTAAGGTTAGTAATTTCTTTACCTTTTCTTATCATTGATTTAGAGTGATGCTGATTAATGATTTTATTATAATTTTACAATGTAAACCATATTGCATTAGAAAAATGTCTATCTTCCATTATTAATTTTTGGATCTAAATATCAACTCAAATCAAACCTTACGAATCAAAATTCTTGCATAAATCAACACGGGTTATGTAAATCATATAGTTTATAATCGATTTTCTTCTACAATATATTTTTTTTGATCTCGTGAAAATATTGTCGAAGATTTCACTTAATTTTCAGCATATTTTCCACTAATTTCATGAATTCTACATTGCAATCGCCTCTGTAATAGTAATCAATGAAATTAGCATCATTCGAATTCATCAAAGAAATTGATTTTTCGAGTTCCACAAAATCAGGTTGATGAATTCATTGATTTGTTTCATCAACGAGTTCATCTTTTCGAATAGAAAGAAGAATTTATGTAAAATTGACTTCAGGCTTCAGTTTCCACATCTCACAACTAAGTTTGAAGTTATCATCACCCAATCGTACCAAATCTGGAGCAATATCTAATGAACATTGACGTGCTTTTTCATTTAAGTATTCTAAGTCTAAATCAGCATTCTGGAAATCCTCGTTATTGCACAAATCATAATAATTAACCTTGCTGGGGTCATCTTCAACTCTTTCAGCACTCTGTGCCAAGAATAGATTTGTTTGATTCTCAATTTCTTCATGCAATCGTTTTGTATTTGAAACGAAGCCATTATCCTGAATCCAATGCAAAACAATGTACTCATAAAGATCTGAATAACAGAACTGTGCTCCATTGTATTTTGAAATGAAATTCGCAATGTAGTTGTTGATTGTGACTTTATCAATTTTATTTTCTTTCGGAGTTGTATTGATGCTTTTAATTGTTGTTGCAAGCTGCCTGGAGTATGGTATATCAACTGTGTGACGATAAGGAGCGATTGATTGCTCCTTTGTTTCTAAATTCAACCAAATTTGTGGTGGGTGAATGCAAACCATTCCATTGCTAATGTAAAATATATTGCATGTATCAATTATCTTGATGGGGTCATCTATTATATCACATAGTTTGACTTCATCGAAATTGAAAAAGAATTTTAGTGTTGAAAAGAGTTTGATGAATTTTTTCATCTTCAAAGCAGATTTCCCGGCGTATGCAAATAGGTGTACAAGTAAAATTTCAGGTGAAGGCTCTTTAATAAACGCAAGAAGATTCAATTTGTCGTATTTAGGGCGTTCTAAGATCTCTGATGGACTTGTGATGTTATATTTGTGAAAGAGTGTTCTGAATTCGTCTGTTTTGATCTTCTCTCCCCATTCTGCGTCCGATAATTCCGAATTAATTGCTGAATGAATGAGAATCGTTTGTGTAATATCGAGGTCATAGTCATACTTGATCGCTATTTCACGACCATAGTAAAGAAATGAATCAATATCTGCTTTTTGTAAGTTCAAAAATGAATTTTCAGTAATATTAACATATTTTGATAAATAAGTGTCATTGCTGAGTCCTGCAAAGCCATCTTTTGTTGTATAATATGGTGGTGCTGCATCAGGACAAAATGGAAATGTTTTGATTTGCTCCAAAAGCTCTTCAAATTTCATGCTTCTGCCGTTACGAAGCAAAAAAGAGAAAATGAGCTCATCAAAAGGAAGCTTTTTTTGAAGTCGTTCAATTGGATATGAATTCATTATAAAAATGAACTCACGAAAATTAAAATTTGTTCATAAAATAAGCACAGATAATACAGTCTGATAATTAGTTCTCTACCACAATTTGTCATGTAAACGATTAACATGACAAAAACTTAGAATTTCTTCGTTTTGGAATATATTATATCATATAAGAATAAGTCAAATCACAGTTTGCTAGGATAAAAAATTGGGATTGACATTTGCATCATTTGTCACTTTTAAATGACACAAATTACACTTATTTCTAGTAACTAAAATATTTTAATGTAATGACAGTTATAGCTACACATAACCAATCAAAATTTATATACGCACTTGAAAGAATAAAGAAACATAATCAGTCATATAATTTAATTCTATAAATCTAGAAACACAATATTTTAGATTGTAATTTACACCAAAATGATGCACATATATGTGCAACAAAGAATAATGCTCATAAAATCATCAATATAGATTTGTTCACATCAATTCAATTCAGATTTAGATAAATATTGTTATTTAGAGTTATTTATCAAAGATTTATTAAATGCATGTATATTAATATTCTGTGCCATATTTAACAATTGATATACCTATTAAACATAAACTATTAATGTCAAAATCTTGAAAACGCATTATAATTCATTAAATAATCATATGCACCTGACAAACAACACATAGAAATTATAATTGTAAACTTGACAATCGTTTAACACAGAGTTTATCATTAGATGCATATTGCACATTAGTACAAACTTGGTATTTATTTGATAATCACACTAAAGAACTGATATATATGGTATGACAAAACATATTACAATGTGAACAATCTCCAATACAAAATATTCATGAATATAATATGGAATTCAAGTTTCTATTTTTTACAACACATGCTCATACTCACTTGTTTCATTCATCTTAGTATGCTCTATATGGTAGTAAATTTATATACATCGCTTATTAATTAATCAGAGAGAAATCAGCTCAACAAGATCTATCGTCTTTAATCGTAACAACTTTCATCCCTTTTGTGTCACTTTTCACAACATTTTTCCGCCTTTTTGACAAAATTACAACAAACTTTGACTTTCTATATAATGATATATGAAATAAATCTGAAACGAAAAATCAAAGAAAATCATTCATTTTTTCAAAAAGATGTCTTTGAAATTCATATCTCACAAAGCATGGCATCCGAGACGTCTCGATAATATTCGAAAAGTCGCGCAAGCTGAAGCGAAGTATAACGAGGAGCAGACAAAAATGGCCGAGTTACGTAGAGAAAGAGAAGAAGAAAAAGATTTGGAAGAATTGAGAAAAGCAAACGAGGCTGCAGGTAGAATAGAGAAAGCCCCAAGGAGAGTCAATTGGATTTACGAGGCATTGATCATCCAAAAGAAAGGAGATGACGATGATGAGCCAGAAGAAGAACGTGTGAATCCTTTGAAGGGTCAACAGCGTCCGGATGCGATTATGGAGGATAAGATTCATGAACAAATGACAAAAACGAATGTTCCTGGTTCAAAATTCCTTGGCGCTGTAACAGAATCGAAAGGCGATAAAGAAATGAAGCTGAGAGAAGACCCGTTCACAGCAATATTCAGCAAACGCAAACAAGACGAAGAAAGAATTAAACAGGAACAACAATTAATCGAACAAGCTTCAAGGTATAGATTTAATCAAGTGAAAACAAACATATCTGAACTTTATCCTGCTGATGAAGATGACGATCCTGAGCCTCAACCAAATCCAAATACGCAAAATCAAGCATTCAGTATTCGAAATATGACAAAGCAACCAGAAAAAGATTCATCCAGCGATTCAAATTCGCGTCATCATAGTCATCATCACCATCACCACCATCATCACAGCAGACATTGAAAAATAGTTTCGTAACACATTACAAAATCTACTCAACTCAAGTTCTTACCATAGATCTCCAAATTTACAGCATATTTTTCAATATCAAAAATTAAGCGATGCGTACTAATTAATTATACCTACATTTTTGCAAATGTGCATTGTTTAGTATTGAAATAAATCATTGTTTCCATGATCAAACTTTATACTTTGATTTTTCTAATTTCAAGTGTTTTCCAACTCACAAATTATATAAATCATCTATGAAATCTTGGCAATATAATTGAAATTGTTGGTTTCTTTATTTGATATTTTTGGAAAATATATTTTTGATATTTAATAAAAAGGAGGAATATTTGAATTATACACATCAGGATGCGATGATTTCGAGTAGTTTGGATGGATAATAAATGATAATAAAAATGAGGAATTGATATTGTCAAACGAACACAAGAGAAGACATTAAGAATATTCTACAGCAGAGCAAGCTTAGTCTATTTGCAGCGAGAGAACGCTTAGAAGTCAAGTTTTGAAAAAAAAATTAGTGATTCAAATTGCAATGTCTTAGACTATGCAAAAGCGAAAAACACAAAGAAATCGCAAATTGCCAATATTCAAATATTTTTCGTTACTAAATTTATTTATTTTATTAGATGACTTCCGTTTTCTCTTTGATTTCGCCTGGAACAAAGCCTGAGCCCAAGGTGATAAATATCAAAGGGATGGAAAGAAGGCATTTAAAGGAAATGATTTGGCAATTGTCTGAAGAAAAGAACAATAATATTAATATAAATAACAGATTAACTGTAGAAACATCCGCAGTTGTTGACGCCAACCAACAATTGAATGATGGACTTCAGGAGCGTAAACGTCATCTCCAAACACTTCATAAATACATTCAAGATAATTCATCTAAATTAGAAACGTATAAACAAGCACACAAGAATGCGCTTTTCCGTCTCGAGCAGTTTAGGAATCGTGCTAGGAAGGAAACGCATGGATTAGCGATTGAAAATTTAAATAACGAAATTAATCGTTTAACAGAATACATTGAACATCTCAAGCTACAGGCACAAAAGTGCAACTCCAAAGTAGAGCGTGAAACACAGGTTATTTCGCGCGTGAAAAACCTCAACGGACTTTCGAAAGAATTGATTTCGATGAATAAAGAATTAACAGACGAAGCTTATAGAATCATTCTAATGCTCGAAAGGTCAGGAATAATACTAGATTCTAATTATCAATATATTCTTCGAAAATTACAGAAACAAGTCGAATCTTCGCATAAAATGCGTGTTTCAATATTTGGAGCACATCCTGATATGTTCGATCGTGGAGATATGGAATTCGACGAACTTGATCTACGTTTGCACGCGATGATTCCATTTTTAGAGAAAAAAGTTGGCATTTATCAATCAAACCCTGCAAACTCAGGCCAGTACAATATATTCAATATATCGGACTCAGAAATGTACTTTTCAGCTCCTTACACTCCAAGATCTGATGAAGAACAATTTGTTTCAACTGCTCATTCTAGATCGCAATCCAGCCTGAAACAAGGGTCTTCGACAAACACAGATAGATTTAAGACACCGAAAAGCAAGAAAGAGAATCAATTCGATGATATAATTAATAAACAAAATGCAAAACCAGTCACACAGCAAGAAAATCGCAATGGAAATCTCTCAACATCAATGCAGAAACTCAGAGCAACCTATGTTAAGCCAAATCTCGGAGCATCAAATAAATTAAATTTACATCCTCCAAATGCACACCAAATTCCTCAAAAAGCACATTCAAGGTTCGCAAGGAAGTCCAATGCTCAAAGAACTTCATCAGATTCAGTAGACGAAGATGGTGTTATCAGGCCACCAACAAAAAATCCAAGATCGCAATACACGAAGAAGAAAATCGATTCTAAGAAAAGCGATGACAATACAGAGGTTAATATGGAAGACGATGAAGGAGGATCCATCGATAAGCTTAATCAGCATATCAGTCAGCAGTCATCACTTCAGGATCTCAATCACGACGATCTCGATGAAATCAGAAGAATGGCAAAAGAAAACACATCTAAAGCACTCGCTCCACAAATAGAATTGACGTACAACCCAAGACACAGTGGAAGATCATCAAGACAAAAGAATATGGAAGCATTCAAGAATACAGTTGATGAAGCACTTGGAACTAAACCAAAAGACAGTGAAAATAAACAATCAGAAGATAAAGCAGATCAAGAAAACAAACAATCAGAAGATATCAAATCAAAGCAACTCGAAGATCAAGCAAACAATGATCTTATCGACAGCATTCAAAATAATATTGATAGCATTGATGATGAGCAGATCACTTCTTCTAAGTGCTCAGGAAGAAGAAGGAAATCTGCTGCAAAGGAACCAAAGAACAATGAGAATCAGGAATCAGGTGGACAGTCAGCATTATCAGCCAAGGATAAAGATAGAAAGTCAGCAACTTCATCAAAGAAAGATTTAGAAAAAGCTGCTGATCAAGTTGAAAACCAGAATGCAGAAAACAAAAACTTAGATAATATTAATGGAGATAATGATATCAGCGAAACATTCAAAGATGAGAATGGAGATTTATCATCTCGTCAAAAGGATGCTACAACATCACAGAAGAGTCTTGACAGAGCAAAGGATGCTACATCATCAAAGAAAGATATCAACAACGCTGACGATGACATTAAGTCTCAAAAGGATCTTTCTACCCCAACAAATTCAAAGAAAGATAGTGAAAATGCAACAGCATCCAAGAAAGATCTTAACAATGCTGATGGAGAAAAGGCTGCAGCCTCAAAGAAAGATCTCGCAAGCAATAATGAGAATGCCACAAAATCACAGAAAGATCTCGAAAACGCAGGAAAAGATGCAGCATCAAATTCACAGAAAGACCTTGCAAACAACAGCAAAAGCGCGACAAAATCACAAAAGGATCTCGAAAACGCAGGTGACAACGCAACAGCATCAAAGAAGGATCTTGAGAACGCGACAAAAGATGCCACATCATCAAAGAAAGATCTTTCTCAAGTAGACAAAGATGCAACAGATTCTAAGAAAGATCTCGGTCAAACAGATAAAGATGAAAATGATGCCACATCTTCTAAGAAGGATCTCGCAAAATCTGGAAATCAAGATGGTTCTCAAGATAACGAAGACCCTACAAACAGAGATTTCAACGCTGATCCTACAAAAGATACAACATCATCCAAGAAGGACCTTAACGCTGATGAAAAGGCATTATCATCACAAAAGAATATTGCTGATGGACAAAGTGCGACAGCTTCAAAGAAGGATCTTAACTCTGCTGATGAAAAATCAGCCCAAGATGCAAACAAAGACAAATCCGCTGTTGATGCTGATTCTAAGGATGCATCTAAGAACGATTTAGATGCTGCAGCTATGAACGCAGGTAAGAATGGCGAAAGCGCTACAGCATCAAAGAAAGATTTATCAAAATCAGGCGAAGATAAGGATGCAACTCAGTTTCAGAAGGATCTCAAGAACAATGCCACATCTGGAAAAGACAGCGATGCAAACGCTTCTAAGAAAGACATTGCTTTAGTTGGTGTTGTTGATGGATCAAAGTCTGAAAAGGATGGATCAAAGTACGATAATGCAACATCATCAAAGAAGAATATCTCAGATGCTGGTAAAGACGGAGCTTCAGCTACTGCTTCAAAGAAGGATTTAGCAAATTCTGAAGACGCAACAGAGTCACAAAAGAATCTTGTAGGTAAAGATGCAACTCAATCACAAAAAGATATCAATAATGATGCCTCAAAGATAGTAGAAAATGAAAATGGAAGCGCTCTAGATTCTGTGCATGACAGCCAGAATAGTGGTGAAGGAAAAGCTAGGAAGCACAGAAGAAAACGTTCAACTGCACAAGATGGTGATGCAACATCAAAGAAAGATATTCAATCACAGGAAGACTCTACAGCATCGAAGAAAGATCTCGATAAGACACAGAAAGATGGAGACAAAGAAACAGAATCACAGAAGAATCTCACAAATGGCAACGCTTCAAAATCAAAGAATGATCTTAATGCTCAGGATAAAGATGGAGAAAATACATCACAATCAAAGAAGGATATTGGAAAAGATGGAGAAAATGCAACTGCTTCAAAGAAAGATCTCGATGGTGCTCAACAAGATGGAGAAAATGCATCACAATTGAAGAAGGATATTGCTGGTGCAGAGTTGAAATCGAATGATGATGATGCAACATCATCAAAGAAGAATCTTGGAAAGGAAGGTGAAGATGCAACAGCTTCAAAAAAGGATCTTTCCAAAGATGATGAAAATGCAGCAACTTCTTCAAAGAAGAATTTGGATCAGAATCAAGACGCAACAGCTTCAAAGAAGGACCTCAACAAGGATAGCGATGCAACAGCAGAATCATCAAAGAATGGTATCAAAAATGATGGAGAAAATGTTTCAAAGAAGAATCTCGAAAGCAACGAAAATAATGCAGCTTCAGCTTCATCGAAGAATCTTGGAAAAGATGGCAAAAGTGCAACACAATCAAAGAAAGACATTGCAAATAATGACGCACCAAACTCAAATGGCGATACAGATAATCAATTAGGTGAAAATGCATCAATGAAGGATCTCAAGGATGGTAAGAATGCAGCAGCATCCAATAAGGATCTCGCAGACTCACTCAAAGCCGTTGCTTGCGCAATTGCAATCAATCAAGATCCAAAGTCAGGAAAAAATGATGAGAATGTATCTGAGTCACAAAAGGATCTCTCAAAGTCCAAAGATGGTCAAAATGCAACAGCATCAAATAAGGACCTTTCTCAAGCTGGAAAAGATGATGCTATATCCTCAAAGAAGGATATTTCCCAACAAGATGGAGCAGCAAATGATTCCAATGCATCGAAGAAGGACCTTTCTCAGCAAGATAATGATGATAATGGAGCAACTTCATCAAAGAATGACATTGCAGCATCTGGTAAGAATAATGATGGTGATAATACAACATCTCAGAAAGATCTCGAAAATGCTGGGAAGGACGGAAAGAGTGCAACAGCTTCACAAAAGGATATCTCTGGCGCAAATAAGGACAATGAAAACGCCGATGCATCTCAGAACGATATTGATGGCATAAACAAGAATGCAACAGATTCTCAGAAGGATCTCACAGGTAAAGATGGCGACGCCGCAACATCGCAAAAGGATCTCGAAAATGCAGCTAAAGACGCAACAGCTCCTCAAAAACATATTGCGGAATCAGGTGGAGCTGGAAATGCCACAGGTTCGCAAAAGGATCTTGAAAACGCAAGCAAAGATGGAAAGAGTGCAACATCATCCAAAAAGAATCTTGGTGAAGCCAGAAAAGTTACTTCAACATCACAAAAGGATATCGCAAAAGATGCATTAGATTCCCAGAAGGATATCAACGGTGCAGAGAAGGATGGAAAGAATGCAGCAGCATCACAGAAGGATCTCGCAAAGTCTGGAAAGGGAAATGATGCCATATCTTCAAAGAAGAATATCGCAAACGCAAACAAAAATCCTGAACAAAAGTCAGAAAAGGATGGAAATGATTCTTCAGCTTCTAAGAAGGATCTCGGCAATGTTGTTACTGCTGTTTCACAGAAAGATCTTGCAGGAGAAGATAGACAAAACAGTCCAGATGGAGATGATGGTGATGTTAGTCGTAAGCGTCGCAGGAGAAGGAAACAAAGATCAAAGATCTGTGACGATGATGCTTTCAATACTGATGAAGTCAATAACAACGATGTTTCAAACAATGCCGAAGAAGTTTCCACAGGTGCCGATGGCGACATCCAAGATCCATCACGTAAGCGCAAGAGAAGGATGCATCGCTCTAACAACCAAGACGGCGATGCTGAAAATGAAGATGAAAATAATGCAGAAAACGAGAATCTTGATGCTGACGAAAATGCAGATCCAAGCCAAGCCAAAGCTCGCAGACGTCGTAGGAAGCGCAGCCAGGCGGGTGGAAATGAAGATGGAGAAAATAACAACAATGATTACGACAATGAAGAAGATGAAAAAAATCTCGAGGACAATGAAAACGATAACGAAAGTCTCGATGAAAATGGACAGAATGGAGATGCTTCAAGGAAGAAGAGAAGGAGGAGGAAACAAGACTCTAAGTATGAACCAATGAATAACGCTGAAGCTGGCGTTGCTCTTGCTGGTGAAAGTGAAGATCACAAATCTGAACCAGAAACACCAAATCTCCCGAAGCTTGAAATCAAGCCAATAAGGGACCAAGAGCAAATGGAAGCTTACAAAGATGAAGATGGAAACATCAAATACAGGCCAAGCTCAAAGCCACGCTATCAAGTTCTCGATTCACCAGAAGATGAAAAGAAGAAAAACAACGATAACGATTATGATGATGACGATTTTGAAATTCTTGATCCTGTTTCACCAAAGCCAACATATGCATACTGCATTCGCAAGATTCGCGCACCAGCTTATGAAGCACCTAATCTCAATAACCTGAACAACAAAAACATTAAACCAGATGAGGAAAAGAACAACAAAGATCAAACAGCACCGAAATCCGGAAAATTATCAACAAAGTCAAACAAAGATGACGTTTCTCCGAAGTCAGGAAAGGCTTCAACGAAGTCCAACAAAGAGGATATATCACCAAAGTCCGGAAAAGCTTCAACCAAATTTAACAGAGCTGGAAATGCTGCAGACAAAAATAACAAATCAGGAAAAGCAGCAGAACCAGAAAAGAATCCACAAAGCGAGAAAGAAGTCGACAAGAACAAGTACAGACGCAGTTCAAGTGTCAAAGAATCACCATCGAAGTCATTATTCTCCTCAATTCGATCACCAATCAAAGGAATGACTCCAGAGAAGTTCCAACAAGAAGTTAATAGAAGAAAGAAGCATAGAATTCATCTCACTGATGCTCAAAAGGAGCAGCTCAGGAAGGATCCAAAGTCCATTCCACGTGTAAAGCTCATCAAGAAGTATAAGAGCCCGAGTATTCCAGATGGCGTCAGAGCAGATGAACTCAGCACATTGATGTTCAATGAAGAAGAGGAGGAATTCAATGAGGCAAACTACAATCCACTGGATCTCCAAATGAGTCCACCAGTTTCTCCTCGTGATGTTCCTTTGCAGAGAAGCAACAAGAAGCTCCCAGATTCCATCTTGAGAACACCATCATCACCAACAGATGAAGCATTCAAGAGACACATCGTAAGAAAGGCAATGTCCCACAAGATCGACAGAGCGAGACTCAGACTGAAAATTAATGACGCCATTGTTGACTTACAAGCATACGACGAGGAAATCTCCGATCTCACAATGCAGCTGAAGCTTCTTCAATTCGAGGCAAAACAGAAAGCTGAAGCAAAGTCTAACTGCGCTATCGATAGCTTCAACTACTCAATCAAAACAGTTTCTCCAAAGTCCGATGTTGCCGTCAACACAGAACTCAGTCTTTCTGACCTCAACTCTAAGCGCAGCAAGATCAACGAGAACAATAATGCTATTTCCACATCGAGATCAAATGAAGCTGTCATCAGAGTCGAAAGGCGCCGCCTACAAGAGAGAAAGCAAATTCTCCAACTCAGAAATCGTGACAATGACGAGTTACAAGGCGAAGTTACAAAGCTCGACAACTACATCAGCAAGTACAGAGCCGGCAGCACATACATTTCTCCTGAGCACCAGCAGCGTATCAATGTTGAGCAAGATATCGAAAAGATGCGCCAGCAGACATATCAGATCGAGCAGCAGATCAGAGATCTCGGTCCTGTTGAGAAGAAACTCCGCTGCAAGGTCGAAGATCTTAGATGGATCCTTGATAACAAGAACAAAGAACTCGCTGAGGAGAGAAGGAAAGGAAAACCAGATGTTCCTAAGTTGTGGAAGGTCCTCGAATCTTACAAGGCAATGGAGAAGACAGCACGCGAGCGCCTGAAGAGCTCTCAACAAGAACTCGATGAACTCGTCAAGATGATCAAAGACAAGAAGGCAACATATGCCCCTGAGAACGTAATGATGGCACAAAGCGAACTTGACAAGGCCAAATCATTATGCGAGAGAAATGAACAACTCGCAAAGGAGAAGTTCGCACCAAAGGAACTTGACAGCAAAATAGTTAACAACGCAGTCCTTCAAGATTACAATGATCAATATAAGGAAGCACAGAGACAAATCTCAGATGTCGATAGCCAAACAAAGAAGATCTTACAAAGAATAGATAGAGTATCAAGAACACTTATTTCACTGAAGGTGGGTGTTCCAGAACATCCACTGTTCTCTAAGTTAATAGCTTAATAATTTTGTTATGTTAGTTTTGTTGTTTATATTTTTTTTCTTATGTAAATTATGTTTTTAATATTATTTAAACCTAACTGCCCTTATATAATGTACATGATGTAAAAGTATATGTTTCTTAACTCAAGTCTGTTAAACACATCATTTCTACATAGATATAAAAATATTTTTATAAAATTATTTTGAAAATTATCTAAAGAAATACATTCAAAATAACCTTTCGATGTACGGAAATCCTGCTCCAAAAAGTGATGCCTTCCTGCCATGTAAACACATAAAATGCCATGTAAATAATATACATTTCAATTATTTGCTCGCAAATTGATTTCAGCTAATGATAACTAGCAAATATTAAAAATAGGTAAATATTCATATAACATATAATGTTCATTATATAATAATAATTCAATTGTTTGTATCTTTTGTTTATTAGATGGTGTATATGTAATAATACTTTTATTTGAATCAACTAAATGAATAATAAATTCTAATCCAGTTTCATCAGATATGATTTTAATTTTACTTTGAGGTAAATCTCTTGTACGTATTGTATTTCTCATAAAATCTAATATATGTTTATCAACATTAGCTTGTTCACACGCATATACAAAACAATTATCCTTTGTCATTAATTTTGATGTTCTCTAATATTTTAAATATTTGATAACGTTCTAAATTAATTGGTAATTTAGAAATATATTTCCAAAACTCACTAGATCTATTATTATATGTACGCTTGTTAATTTTAGAATTCCAAAACGCTTCAACAGCTTGTTTATTTCCAGAAGCTTCTAAAGTTTCTAATACTAGTTTTTCATCACTATTAAGTTTATATAATGGTCTAATTTCATCATTGGTTTTATTTTTAATATTATTATTACGAATATCATTAATAGTTAAATTAGGATATGCTGTTAAATCAAACATTTTAATACTAGATAGTTCAGCAATCTTATCTAAGAATGTATCGTAATGTTTTTTAATTATATCAGAACTATTTTCTTCTATATTACTAATAAAGTTATTATCACATATCTGATTTAATAATATACTAATGTTATTAACATTTAATGTTGTTGCTTCTAACTTATTATCTATCTCATAAACAATTAACCATTTCTGTGAAGTATATAAATTTAACTTTTTAAGTAATTTAACAAATACATCTTTAATGTTGTTGTTGAAGAATACTTTTTCATTTTCATTATAATTTTTAATATTTAATTCTATTACTCGATTATTTGCTTTAACGTTTTCTTATCATTTAATTCATCAAACTTTAATCAATGTTTTTTATTAAGTAGTTTATTATTTATACTTTTAATAACTTTCTTAACTTTTATAATTTTATTTAATGCTAAATTAATTTCTTCACGTGTTATTTTAATTTTATTATTCTTAATTCCAACATATAGATTAACATTAGTAATATCATACATTTCTTTTCTAATATCTCTAGGTATATATGTTTTATTAATTCCAACATCTACATTAGTAATATCATACATTTCTTTACGTATATTATATGGAATAGAAGTTTTAGTGTATAAATCTAATTGTAAATTATCAAATGGAAATATAATATAATTCTTAATATTCTTATAAGTAATTTCATCATTATAATTAATTAAATTGTTTGATAATAATTTTCTATTCTTTTTTTTAATTACTAGTATGTTCAATATTTAATTTTGATAATAGTTTCTTAATCTGATTATTTGTTAGAACACCTAATTTTTTATATGACATTTATGTAAAATAAAAATATTAAAATTTATATGTTATTAAAAATATACTTTTTTTATCTATATTAAATAATGTCAGATAAATTATCGTTGTAAGAAAAACAGCAAATGTTGATTAATTATGTAAAGAATAATATTGTTGCTGATGGTTATTATGTTCATATTATAAAAAATGGATTAATTACATTTAGAAAGAATAAACCTAAAAAATCTGATGAAGAAATTATCAAAAATAAAATATCAAAACTACAAAATAAATTAAACCAATTAAACTCGGATTAAAGTCCAATAATATTATTTTTGACTGCGAATTATATTCGCGCAGAGTCTATGACAAAAGTGAATATCAAAAAGTGACTAGTGAACCTTAAAGTCACTTTTTAACATAAATCGTCACTTTTGCGCGGGCAAATTGTCACCTTTATAAAAAGTGTCATAAATATCTTTGTTGTCTAACCAATACATCCAGGTTAGTGTTGTTGACGAGCCACAACTCTATCATCAACGAGCATATACCTAATTGG